>JAJLRR010000213.1:0-64406 GCA_030567175.1 Williopsis lachancei
TATTTTTTTTCAAAAATGGAGAAGATACTGATACTAATACCAATGTTCAATCGTCTAATAAAGTTTCAAATGTTAATAAATTTTTTGATTCATTTGCACAGAATTGGATTAAACAAGATATTGATTTTATGGGTTTACTTCATGGAGTATTTTGTACCGTTAAAGTTGAACCTGTTCAAAATAAAAAAAACAGTTATTGTATAAAGATTAAAGATACATTGGATAATTTAATACTTTTCCCTCTGTTTAGATCAAATAATGATAATGATAACGATTCAAGTAATGGTTTATCAAATTTGAATCCAAATATGAAAAATAATGTTAAATCATCTCATTTTAACAGTAACAGTAACATATCAAAGCTGAAGAAGAAAAGAGATTTGAATAAAAAAGATGGATCAAACAGTGTTGAGATGAAAGAATTATTGATTCCATTGAGCATTATTCGTTCTCAATCGAATAAACATGAAAGTTATAATCCAAGAGGTTCATCAATCGATCAATCGAATGTTCTTGTAAGGGATAAATCACCTTTAAAACTTCAAAAGAGAACCGCTGAAGTTAAAGGTAAAGATGAAGAATTCAATTCAGAGGATAAACTTGAACATATCAGACAAAGAATGGCTGAGAGATTGGAGACAAAGAAGCTCAAGGATAAAAACAGAGATGAAACGAGACAATCATTTGTACGTTCTCATATTAAGAAGCTTCGAGATTCCAATGGTGGTGAAGATCAAGATTTTAAATCATCAACGGTTCGCCAGAGTCGAATCAATAACAATGCATCTCTTCCATCCAATGGACATAGCGGTTCAAGTAACTCCATCACCAGTTCTCTTTCCAATTCCGGATCAGGTGGTTCGAAGAGGAAATTCAAGCAGCCAGACGGTGAACAATCCTTGGAGATCATTCAAGAATGGAATGAAAAGCTGAGACGTCAAAGAAACAGAGAAAAGAGTAAGCATAAACCTGTCAAGTTACAATCGGCACTTGCAGCTAATGACAATGGTAATAGTAACGGCACAGCGTCAAAGATTAGCATAACGATCCATGGGAAAGATGGTGAAGAGCTCAAGAGTGAAGAACAATCACAACAGGAACAAGAGAAACAAAAGACACCGGCGGCTAGTTGTGAACCAATCACTTGGTTCAACGTGTTCCATCACAGCATCTTTGGTAATGTGAACTTTTGTGGAATCAGCCAGTGATAAGCGCCGTGTTGTGTGGATCTCTGTGTGTAGATTTTTATCAACGGTCCATGATGTTTCAGCTTTATAAAGTGTAGTTTGTTTGTTTGTTGATTTGTTTCTTTGTATATCTGTTGAATGTAACCTAGGAAACTCTCTAAATAATTGACGTCATCATCTTACTAAGCTTCGTGTAAGAGCTCATCGTTTGTAGGGGCAGAACTGAAAGATCTGCGCAAGGCTAAGTGCGACGTGCCCTATTACAAAGCGTATTAGTAAAGAGACCGATCATGGCCGATGGAACTGCTGTACTGTAATATCCAATTGAACATATTCAAGTTTTAGTTTCCTTCATTCCATTGAGTTCTAGTTTTCGGTCAATAACCTTCCTGTATCTCTTTAACAATGGCATCTAAGGCTCCAGCTGAGTGTTGTACACGCACTTCCTTCCATGGTGAGTATGAGTATAAGTATAATATGTACTGAATTATGAATTGAATACTAACACCTCGATGAAAAAGAGGGTACTCCATCCGGTTCCCATTCAGAACTTTTCGGTTTGAACACTTACACCAGCGGTGATAAATCACTCGACCGTGTCATTGTTATCTTTACCGATATCTATGGTAATAAGTATAACAACGTTTTGTTATTAGCAGATGAATTCGCTCGTTCTGGTTATTACGTTGTTGTTCCTGATATCTTGGATGGTGATGATATCTTTGATCCATCAAAGGAATCAATTATGGACTGGTTGAAACGTCATCAGATCCCAGATGTCCAATCAACAGTTGACCAATTCATGAAACAATTGACCGAGTCCCACAGTTATAAGTTTGTCGGTACGGTTGGTTATTGCTTTGGTGCAAAGTTTGCCATCCAACAATTGGCACAGGGTAAATATGCCACAGCTGCTGCTCTTGCCCATCCTTCATTTGTCTCTATTGAGGACGTTGAAGCTATCAAAGGTCCATTGATCATCTCCGCCGCTGAGACCGATGCAATCTTTACTGATGAATTGAGACATCAGAGTGAGGCAAAGTTAAAAGAGATTGGTGCAAGATATCAAATTACATTGTTCTCCGGTGTGGAGCACGGATTCGCATGTAGAGGTGATCTCTCCAATCCAATCGTTAAATATTCCATGGAGAAGGCCATTGCCGATCAAGTCCAATGGTTTAACTTGTTCTGAAGATAGATGTTTATGTATTCTACAATGACATTATAAAGATTCATATAAGCATGAACTATAACTATAACCAGAATATATTCATATCTCTTGTGTGTAGTAGTATTATTGTACACGATGTCCATTCGTAACTCATCTCCTTTACTAGCAAAACAGATTAAAACCTGTTATTCTGTCTTGCCTTTGCATATGGATTCTCATATGGATTATTTGAAAAAGTTTGAGTAGAATCATCATCTTGATTGAAAAACCCTGATCTACCATGATAAGAAGTATCCGTATTAAAAGAAACTCCAGGTTTTGATAATGGATCTGTTCCATAAACTGCAGAAGTTGGTTGAATTACATTACCACTCTGTACAGAGTCTGCACGTGACCTGGATAATGAACTTCTTGGGAACCTACTAGAATCATCATCTGAATTTGAAGATTCTTGTAGTTGTAACTGTTGTGGTTGTTGTCCCAAAAGAACAGCATCTCCAAGTGCCAACAATTCTGTATCCTTCTTATCTGATTTCTCTAATCCGGTGGTACGTGGAATAAAAGAAACACGATCATCCTTCATTGGTTGGTACCTCGTATCTGGATTCTTATAGATCAATGCCAATGCACAAGTGACAATGGTAAAGATCAAAAGGAATAGGGCCAATACTGCATTCATGATGAAGAACACAATGGCAGCAACGGATGAAACAACTTGTGGTTGACCAAACACATTGGAAAAGAATAAAAAGATTATCGAATTGATAAAACTCACCAAATGAACAATGATATTATAAATGTTTGTTCTCTTATCCATATATGGTTTCTTCCAACAAAGGGCAACGAAATAGATCAATTCAACGACAAATACACAAACGGCCTGTGCCTTTCCAGCGGTTTGCATCAATGCAACAAAGATTGAACGTAAAAGCAAATAAGATAACGTTGGAGCTAACCACCAATAGTATTCAGATTGATACTGTGAGTATAAGAATCCAAATCTGTTGAGTACTTTAGCATCACCATAGAGCAAATATGCAGCTGTCTTATGGAGTCTTGTTGATCTTCTTCCAACGACAATGACCATAATGGCTCCATAGAGTAATAATCCTGTGATTATGATCAATAAAAACACTGCAACGATAACAATGGCTGCAGAATCACGTTCAGTGAATTCCCATAACGTTAACAACGAGATCTGTGGGAATGAGATCAATGCCAATCTATAGAGTGTACCTTTGATGATAGTGGACCATTGTCTTCTAAAATCGTTAAACTTGTGCTGTTTCATCACTTGTGTTCTAATCAACAGTTCAATAACGGCTTTAAAAGAAACGATAAAGATCAAAAGAACAAAGAGGAAGAATAAAAAGAACACGATACCTGTTAAGAACAAATTTGAAATTTCAATACCGGCAAGATATGACACTCTTTGAATACCTCTCAAGACAAGGATCTTTGAAGTTAAATCAGTTGTATCATGTTCATCTGTTGTATATAGAGATGCATCATCCAAACTATCGTCAAAGTCGAAATCTTCTGATCTTCTTGTGAAATGGTTCACTAATTTAGGTCCATAGTGTGCAACCATATCTATAAATTGTCTCTTTTGAACAGAGATTGAAAGTAAATTTTCATTTTCAATAACAACTGTTGAGGTACCACCAGTGGCTTGAACGTACCATCTTATAGCATTTTGCATAAAACTTGCATTGATGATACCCATTGACCATTGGAAATTTTGAGCCCATGCAGCAGCGATTGGTGGAACACGAGAAACACCCATCATCGAAGTGATTGCCAGGTTTTGGAAGTAGACAAACAAAGAGATCGAGTTTGAAGCAATATGAGCAGCAGTATTAGAGTGACCAATAACAGAAACGATACCTGAAGTGACCAATCCTAAACCAGAAATGGCTGCGATTGGCCATGCTGCATATTTGGTTTGAACTGTTTTACCATTAGTCAACACAGCCTCAACACATGCCAATGCGGTATTGGTATCATTGGTGTTGTATGCAACAACTCTAACACGAGCATCAAGATCTGGTACCGTATATGCGATTCCAGGAATCATATTTGTAATATCTTTGGACACTTCAGTTGCAGAATCGATTTCAATACGACCAGCACCATCTTGAAGAGGACAAAGTTCATCGAGGTTCAGTTGACACAGTTCGATTTCTTCATGTAACACGTTTAGACCATAGACGATTAATGTAACTTTACCCATAACATACCCTGAAATAGTAGTTAATGCATTAATGTTATAAACCACTGTATTATTTCCAGGAAAGAATTTCACATCAAAATAGGATGCTGTTAGTTGTGAATCTGGCATACATGTCAAAAGAGACGTTGTTCTGATCATACGATCCGCAAGAACGTTGCCCAGGAGGAGCCATAGCGAGAGGAAGTGGTGTAGATTCATATCCTTGCCCACCTGTGGTTATATTGGTGTGCTGTTAGTGTATATATTTTATATATGTGCTGTGTGCTGTGTGCTATGTGTGAATAGAATGATATGTTGCTGATGGGATACTGGGGTTGTGTAGCAGAAACAGTGTTCCGTAGTAAACGCAGACGAGACGAGATGAGGTGTGTGATGAGCAGATGCAGTGGGGCCTGAGTTCCTTCGTTGCAGGTGTACGTCTGTTGTGAGATTTGTTGTAAGATTTGTTGTTTCAAGATCAAATTTAGCTACTGTTTTGAACAATTGTTATAATTAGCACATTGAAATTAACTACGATCGCAATTATAATGGCGCAGCGCATTTAGTAAATGACAGTTAAAACTTGCAAGGGCATAGGAAAAATAGAGGGAATTTCACTCTCTGTGTAGTTTTAATTTTGGAAAGGTGAATTTTTTTTGTATAAAACCTGGGCATTTTACTGTGCCACATGGATCGCTGTATTGGGAAGAACTTTAAAATTGATGTCACTGTGGCTAGTTCAAGATCATAATGTGTGGCTAGTGTAATATGTGGGTTAGAAAAAAAAACATCGACACCGTTTAAAACTTGTAAACAACTACTTCAAACATCTACACTTCTTCTTCTTTGTCATATAACAGCTCAACAACACAGGGCGGCTAGCATTAAAAGAGCGCTTATTCATTCCACAGTCAAGAAGATGACGATCCCCGTTGATGAAGAATGGTCACAGCTAACGCTTGCAATTGCAAGTGATCCTCATCATTATACACATTGGGAATCTTTGATCAAATATTGTACAAGGGATCTTTCAAAGGTATCAACAGAGGTTAAATTAAAACAATTTAGATTATCATATGAACAATTCTTACAAAATTTCCCCTTCTTAGAACAACATTGGATCAACTTTGCCCAATTAGAATTCAAATTAGGTGAAACCGACCGTTGTTTATCGATATATAAACGTTCAATTTCTCATATACCATATTCAAATCTCTTATGGTTGAACTATCTCAAATTACTTAGACTTGTTGAATTGGACTATAACAAGTTGATTAACCATTATCGTGAAGCTGAATTAAAAATTGGAATTCATTATCATAGTTATGAATTTTGGAGAGATTATTTAGAGATGGAACAATTGTTCAATGGGAAATCTTTATATTGGTTTAATCTGTTGAAAAAGATAGTTGAGATCCCAATGTATAACTTTGCATATTTCTTTGGATTGTTGATGGATGAAATTGATAATTTAAACTCTGATACTTTAATGCTATTGGTTTCAGAACAAGAACTTTTAAAGAAGTTGAAAACTGATGTTCATGAATTGGATCTAAAGAGATTAAACTATAAGGATCTTAGAGCTAAGTTGAAAAAATCTTATACAGATGCATATATTACTACACAGTTTAAGAGTTTTGAAATGTATCAATTTGAAAAAAATATTAAATTGGAATATTTTGTACCAAATTTATACAAATCTTATCAAGAATTAGAAAATTGGAATTCATACCTTGAATTTATAGAATTGAATGGTAAACATTTACAAATAATTCAATTATATCATAGATCTTTAATCTCTACTGCTCAATATCCAAACATTTGGTTAAAATTTGCAGATTATTATATTCATAGAGGTCAATTTTTGAATGCATTATCAATCTTGTATAAATCTATGGTTTTCCTTAAAGGTTCAAATTTGATCATTGTTCAATTGAAACTTGTTAAATTAGAATTGAGGTTGAAGAATTATTTAAAAGCTAGAGATCTATGTCTAATGGCATTATCAAAAAATGAAGATAACGTTGAACTATTATTACAACTTCTCAACATTGAACATTTATTATCAGTTAAGGATGATGATGAAAGTAAATCAAACTTTATCAAATGGTGTACGGATCTAATCCTTTCTAAACAGCATATTCTGGATTGTTCATTATCAGTGTCACTCATCAGAGAGATCATCACATTCGTTGATCTTGATCTAAAGCATCTATCAGAACAAGAACCTTTGAACAAATCTCAAGATTTTTGGATTACATACCTCGATCACGTGTTGCATAGTGTAAATAGTTCATCTTCTTCATCACCTCTGCAAACAACGCGTGAGGAGTTTAAAAGGTGTTTAGCGTTAGGAGTGCGTGGCGAGAGGCTTATGCAATGGGCAGCGCGGAACGAATTGGATGTCATCATGAGCACTGGTCAATCATCATTACCAGATGAGGAAAAAATTGGTGTCAAACAGGATAATGACATTGTGTCCCATTACGAGAAGCACTCACTAACGTTGTTCCAATCTGCCTAGCTGATTGTTATAACCGTCTAGTGTTTGGGTTCAACAACCCCCACCAGGTACAAATACATCAGAGCCCCCGCTTCCCAGTGCCCAGGTGGTGGTGCTTATAACAATCAAATGATCCGGCTGCTGCTGATCACCGCGTGTGAGCCGGACGTTGCGTGGTGCCAACTTTGCATTTTTTTTTTTTGGGAGGATTTTTTTAACTTTTTCTGCGGTTGCGATGGTTTGGCAGCAAAGGGTAAAATTTCACGTTTTTTTTATTTAAGGAGGCCGAAGGAGCCCGTAAACTTTGGTAGGATAATATAGTACTTTTTGACTCTTTGAATACTTGTCATCACCGATTGTAATTATTGAAGAATCAAGCATTGTGAACTGAATCCTTAGATACTCAGTCACATCTTCCTTCTCACTAGCAACAACACTAAGAACAGACACACACACACACACACACACACAATGGCTCCACAAGACTCCAAGATTGGCTGGTTGACCCAGCTCGATGTCGCTGAGACTCCAGAGAACCACCTCCGTCGTACCTCAATCATCGGTACCATCGGCCCAAAGACAAACAGCCCAGAGATGCTCGTCAAGCTTAGAAAAGCCGGTCTTAACGTTGTCCGTATGAACTTCTCCCATGGTTCTTACGAGTACCATCAATCCGTCATTGACAATGCTCGTAAATCTGAGGAATTGTACCCAGGTCGTCCATTGGCAATTGCCTTGGACACAAAGGGTCCAGAAATTAGAACTGGTACCACCAAGGACGACGTTGACTACCCAATCCCAGCTGGACATGAGATGACCTTCACCACCGATGAACAATACGCTAAATCATCTGATGATAAGTTGATGTACGTTGATTACAAGAACATTACAAAAGTTATTGAGAATGGACGTATCATCTATGTCGATGATGGTGTTTTATCATTCGAAGTGTTGGAGACCGTTGATGAACAGACACTTAGAGTACGTTCCGTGAACGCTGGTAAGATCTGTTCCCACAAGGGTGTCAACTTACCAAACACCGATGTCGATTTACCAGCTCTTTCCGAAAAGGATAAGGCTGATTTACGTTTTGGTGTTAAGAACGGTGTTCACATGGTGTTTGCATCATTCATCAGAACTAAGCAGGATATCCTCACCATTAGAGAAGTCTTGGGTGAAGATGGAAAAGATATCAAGATCATTGCAAAGATTGAGAACCAACAAGGTGTCAACAACTTTGATGAGATCTTGGAGGTTACTGACGGTGTGATGGTTGCCCGTGGTGATTTGGGTATCGAGATCCCAGCTCCACAGGTGTTTGTTGTCCAAAAGCAATTGATTGCCAAGTGTAACTTGGCTGGTAAGCCAGTCATCTGTGCTACTCAAATGCTTGAGTCCATGACTTACAACCCAAGACCAACCCGTGCCGAGGTCTCTGACGTTGGTAACGCCGTCTTGGACGGTGCCGACTGTGTCATGCTTTCCGGTGAGACCGCAAAGGGTAACTACCCAATCGAGGCTGTTACAATGATGCATCACACCTCTTTGATTGCCGAGAAGGCCATTGCCTACAACCCACTCTACGACGAGATCAAGGCATTGACCAAGAGACCAGTCTCAAACGTTGAGACCATCGCTGCTGCCGCAGTCTCTGCTGCTGCCGAGAACGGTGCCAAGGCCATCATCACACTCTCCACATCCGGTACCACCGCCAGATTGGTTTCAAAGTACAGACCAGACCTTCCAATCATCATGATCACAAGAAACGAGCGTGCTGCCAGATTCTCCCACCTCTATCGTGGTGTCTACCCATTCGAGTACACCAAGCCTGTCGTTGACAACTGGGAGGAGGATGTTGAGAACAGATTGCAATCCTGTATCGCCGAGGCCATCGACTTGGGTATCTTGAAGAAGGGCGACTCTGTCGTTTGTATCCAAGGTTGGACCAAGGGTTCTGGTCACTCCAACACCATCAGATTGATCCAAGCCTAGATTTAGATATAATCTACATATATATTAATCAACACGTTACGAATCTTGTCTTTCTTAGCAAAATATATTGTTTGTAGTACTGCTCTCTTTCTATAACCGTCCGACTATTTCATTCCATTTATCACACAACACTTCAATTCGACATATCAATTTCATCTTTTGAACGAGGTTTAAATACAATGGATGATTATCTTTCTTTAATCGATAAACATATTTCTCAAACACTTCCAAGTCTCTCTTATGTGGTCCTTTAACACTTGTATTGATCATCCATTTATCAATCAAATTTAATATTTCATTAGGACTATTCTTTCTTTGGAATGATGGAGTTGTTGTATTACTTTGAAATTCATCAAGTGTGAGTCTGACTCTATTTATAATACCTTCATTTGCATTGTTTCCAGATATCAAATTAGTATATGCCTTTTCTTTCAATTTGGCAGATTCTGTCTTATTCATCTCTTCATATTCCTTCCATTCTTTAACTATTTTATCTCGAACAGAAGATGGTAATTCGTTCAACACTTGTTCATCCAATTTCTCCATTTGCATTGTCATATTGTTATTATTATTATTAATATTAAGATTCTGATGCTTACCTGGTGATTTCCTTGGTGATTTTCTAGGTGATTTAATCGGTGATATAACTCGAACAAAATCAACAGTCCCATCTTTATTAAAGATCTGTTGCATATAAACCCTTTTATCCTTTCTTGGAGTTGAAGGTTGAATTGGAATATTTCTTCTTCTCAACTCATCACTGATCTCATCCTGAATATCTTTTGGAAGTTGTTGAAAGACATTCAAATCAACAGACCTTGGAATTGGGAAAACAGGTTCAAGATTACGCTCACGTTGTAAACTGATCTTCTCTTTCAAACTTGCTGGTAATTGCTCCAACACAGAAGAGTCAATCTCACTCGGTATATCCAACTGTGTTGTATTCATTGAGTTATCGATGGTTCTATCATGTGATGCCTCAAATGAGATATCTTTCTTTCCAACATCTTTTGTATCATCAAGTTTCCTCTTCATATTAGGATCAGCAATAGCAAACGGTAACCTTGATTGAGCAACTTTACCCCTTTCAACCAATTTACCAACCTGTATAGAAATCCCTCGAAGCTCAACAGGATCACATCCAATGTTTCTGAATAATATTCTTGCCTCCATACCAATAGTTCTAAATTCATCACTTGCAATACCCAACTTGGAACTTTTGCTAAATGAATCACATTGTCCACATCCAAGGTATTTAGGTGGATCTATAGGTGCACCTTTACTTCTTTTGAGAATCTTTAAGGTTACTTGATTAGCACACATTTTGATCTTTTGTAATTTGAGACTAATCTCTTTGGCAACTCTAAACAAAAATTCATCAATTTGATCAATTTTATCAAATCTTATCCCCCAATTGATATCTATAGATACACTTTTCCTCATAAATTCTTGTGGATTATCAGAAATGTTTATAGAGGTTTCATCTATACCACGACAATAATCAAAAAGCTTCTCACCGGTCTTATAACCAAAAATTTTAACCAGTTTGTCCTTAGCAACACTTCTAAGATCCTTTATAGAGATATCATCATCTGTAGACTCTGGGAAAACCTGATTGTTCAACTTCTGTACAATGGCACCACCAACTCCAGGAAGGTCTCTTACAGAGATTTGATCAAGAAATGATTGGATATTATCCTGCAAATGAAAAACACCATCTGGTTTGGCCCTTCTGAGTGAAAGTTTAGCCAACAGAACGTTCGTAGAAACACCAATACTTACTGAACATTTTGTCTCTGAAAAGATTTCGAATCTCAATCTCTGAGAAAACTTCTCCACGCCTTCTGTGATATTATCCTCATTGATAAGAGAAGTGATATCAACCAATGCTTCATCGATACTCACAGGTAAGATACTATCAGGATTCATTCTCAAAAGAATGTTGTAGAATGTTTTGGAGATTTCTTCATACTTTGGGAAATCATAATCCAAGCAGATGAGATCTGGACAAAGCCTCTTTGCACTCCTTACCCACATTCCATTCTTTACACCAAATTTACGACAAACGTAATTACAACTTGCAATATCAGCAGTTGAACCGGCTTTGGATCCACCATGTGAGACACAGACTGGTTTATTCTTGAAATCAAGATCCTTGTGGTTGAGAGCAGAGGCAGATGCAAAGAAACAGTCAAAGTCAATGTGCATTATCAACCGTTGTCTATGACCATGTTCATAACGATGATCTTCTTGTCCTTGTGACTGGGTTTGTGCCCTTTCCACAACCATGTTGAGAAATTCAGCACGAAGATCACTTTTCCAAGTGGACAGATGATGTAGTCTTGACTTGGTGAAGAACTGTCGGAGGAAGTCTGGATGTTTGGAGTCTACGGCTATCTGTTCATCTATTATCGGTTCGTGGTCTTCTTCTTCTTCTGCCTGTGTTGAAGGTGGCATCTCATACACAGGCTCATCATGATCCTTCACAAGTTCGCCTTCCGGCTGATTAGAATCTTGCTCGTTGCCAGCCTCTTCTGTGTTTTCTCTCGCCTGAAACGGTAAGCGTTCTTGTCCATAATCAACCTGTATCACACTATAATCGATCCATTTCTGTAGCTTCTCAAGCCTTATGGAGTCCAATATCCACAACGGCTTCACAACTTTGTAGTTTTTGAACTCTATCTGCTTCCGTGGGGTAAGTCGTTCGGCTATCACATGGGTTGCTGCTCCCTTTGAGCTCAGATGGTGTATGAACTTACCGCCATGAAGGATGATGAGCCTATGAAGGGTGGCAATGCTCGGCCTTGTATGCCCATTGACATGGATCACACATCCTTTAAACACCTCTGATCTCTTCTCATCCAGGCCTTGAACCTCTCGTCTTTTCTTATCCCATTCGATGTACTTTGCATCTTCGATCTGTTGGTTCTTTCCCTTGGTGGCGAAATATTCTCCATAATCTCCAAACACAACGTCATCAGGAATGTCATCGTCATCGTCATCATCATCGTTGTTACCGCTGAGATCATCAGGGTCTCGCTGTGCAAGCGGTATTGAGAATGAGTCATCAGAAGCGTTGGGAAGAGCATTGTCATCCTCTTTCTGCTTCTGTTCTTCAACCGCTCCCTCTTCAGGCGCTGCTCTTTGGGCCCTCTTTTGACTCCATTGTTCTATAAAGTCCAACAGTTCATCATCGCCCAAAGAGCTCAAAAAGTCTCTGTCTGACAGCTGAGAAATATCACCTTCCAGTGACATACTTCATGTTGCTCTTTGGTAGAAGATATAACACTTAATGCTCTAATAAAACTAGTACGCAGTCCAGTAGTCTTGATGTAGTGCGGAGAATGAACTGTTTATGATATTTTCTACCAGCCTGGTATGCGCACTACATCAAAACAAGCCTTTATCATATGTCCTTTTACTTCTCTAATCAAGGATAGATAACTTGCAGCACATGAAGAAATATTACTAGTCATTGATAATAATAATATAATATTAAGATAGAATAAATAAGTTATAGTAATAATAATATAAATCACTAACCAATCGGTTAAATAAATAAGCAGTAGCAGCTAGTGATGATCAGCATTAGACCAGCTTATTACTGAGTTCATCTCACAATATAGACAACGATGTCATTATATATATTTTGCTCACATGATACTTAATATAGTGATTTATTTCGACTTGTCACGAACAGCTTTGATCAACTGCTCAACAACCTGTGGATTAGATAAAGTTGAGACATCACCCAATTGATCCTCTTCACCAGCAAGGATCTTTCTCAAGATTCTTCTCATAATCTTACCAGATCTCGTCTTTGGTAAATCATCAACCAAGATGATCAGCTTTGGAGCTGCAAATGGACCAATCTCTTTACGAACGGTCAATATTAACTCCTTGGAGATCTCATTACCCTTATCACCACTTGTCTTGTTCTTCAATGCGACAAATGCAGCAACGGCTTGACCAGTCAATTCATCTGCATAACCAACAACAGCTGACTCTGCAACCAACACATTCTCCAAGAGAGCAGCCTCAATCTCAGCAGTGGATAATCTATGACCAGAAACGTTAACAACGTCATCAACACGACCCAAGATCCAAAAGAATCCATCCGAGTCACGAGCTGCTCCATCACCTGAGAAGAAATAGCCCGGATATGGCTTGAGATAGGTCTCCAAATATCTGTCATAGTTCTTCCAAATCGTTCTTGCAATAGAAGGCCATGGTGATCTGATAGCCAAAATACCTTCAACATTTGGACCTTTGAGCTCTTCACCAGTAGTTGGATCCAAAATCAATGGTTCAATACCAAAGAATGGTAAAGACGCAGAACCTGGTTTCATCGGAGTTATACCAGCCATACCTGAGATAAGCTGGGATCCCGACTCTGTCATCCACCAAGTATCCATAATTGGAATCTCCTTTTTACCAATCTTTTCATAGTACCATTCCCAAACTTCAGCTGCAATTGGTTCACCGACAGAACCAAGCGATCTTAAAGAGCTCAAGTCATGGCCCTCGATGTATGAATCTCCGGCTCTTTTCAACAATCTCAATGCCGTTGGAGCAACGTAGAACTGTGTAACCTTGTACTGTTCGACAATCTCCCAGTAACGAGAATACGAAGGATAAGCAGGGGTACCTTCAAACACCACTGAAGTGGCACCGTTCAACAACGGACCGTAAACGACATAGGTATGACCGGTGATCCAACCAATGTCACCAGCGGTAAAGAAGATATCACTCTCATGCAAATCAAAGTTGTACTTGATAGTAAGCAATGCACTCAAGAGATAACCAGCGGTACCGTGTTGAATACCCTTTGGAGATCCTGTCGAACCAGAGGTATAAAGTAAGAACAAAGGATCTTCGGAATTGACTGGTACAGGTGGGAAATAAGGACCATATTTCTTTGTTTCCTCGTGCCACCACAAATCTCTCTTAGAATCGAATGGAATATGGTTTCCTGTGCGCTTAAACACCAAGACATTGCGCACCTGTGGACAAGATTTAAGAGCTTCATCGACAATTTTCTTAGTTTCTATTGTCTTTGAACCACGCTTGGATTCATCAGCGGTGATGACGATCTTTGAGTTCGCATCGTTGATACGGTCCCTCAAGGAAGCCGAAGAGAATCCTGCAAACACCACAGAATGTAATGCACCAAGACGCACAATGGCCAAAAGTGTAATGACAGCTTCTGGTATCATTGGTAAATAAACGGCAACGGTATCACCTTTACGAACCCCCAAGTCGTGCAAGATTGCAGCAACTTTTGAAACCTCCTTGAGCAATTCACCATAAGTAACGATACGTCCTTCACCAGGCTCATCAGCCTCATAGACCAATGCCGGTTTGTGTGGGTTCTTCAAAGCGTGTCTGTCGACACAGTTGAAGGAAGCGTTCAATTGACCACCGACAAACCAAGCGGCAACGTCATTGTTGATAAAACCCTTGCCCGTATCTGGATATTTGGCCTCTTCAAAAGGTTTTATCCAATCCAAGTTATCCTTGGCCAAGTCACCAAAGAATTTTGCAGGGTCTTCGATGGATTGTTTGTAGAGCTCTTTGTAATGGTCCAAAGACTTGATATGTGGCTCTCCTGGTCTTTTTCTATTGTTCTTTGGTTGAGCAATAGCATCAATGTCCATCAAATGGGCATTTTCGAGTTGTTTCTGTGTGGACTCAGGCATTAGTGTGTTGGATGAAGTTGTAGTGTGTGTAATTGTAGAGAGTTTGATATTGTTGTGATATCAGAGTTATCGTAAGCACGGTAATCTTATTATCAGCGGTTATCCAGTACGCTTTGTACACTCATATCGTTTTGATAAACCTAGGTACCCATAGATCTCTTTTATATAAATTATGAGCTGTCAATGGAAACACTGGGTAAATACACAGACAAAGAGAGAGATGCAAGCGTATGTCTGTGATTATACCACCCCCACAATTAACAAATGATCAGTGCCCAGGATATTGCGAAGGACAACGACGTTTAGGACATCTGGGACACACAGGACAAATCAGATGACAGTAATTATTGTCAGTCGAAGGCTGGTATTTGACAACCCGTAGTTATATGGCACAAGCGGCACCCATTACATAGGAAAATATAGCTGGTGCTATAATATTACAGTGATGCTGAGGCTTTAAAACGCGTTTTTGGTGCGTTCCCCTCACCACCACAATATACACAATATAGTTGGTTATGTACTGCAGCTGCTGTGTGTCTGATCAAATTTAGCATTTGTCCCCATCGCTCATGTCAAATTTGTATATATTGTTGGGGGAGCAGGGCGGACAAAGGACACAAGAGTTTTTGAACGGTCCTAGGGAATATTATCGATGTGACTATATAATAGTTATTTACGAGTCATGGTGTGCTGTTGTACTTAGCTTATGAGAACTTAAGTAGTGCTGTCACGCAGTAGACCGTGGACATGATGAGTGTTGGGTATAACAAAGTTTTCGACACCAAATTACGTAAATGATGATTACATCGAAGTTCCGTTAATCCTTTGTTCTCGTCGAATAATTGGTGACCTCGCTAGACATGTCACGTCCTGCTAGCTCCACGAACTATAACTGTGGGAGATGAGATAAGCCTGATGTGTCAGCGAACTTATATTTGCCCTGGTGCGATAGGCTAATGCTGTTTATCAGAGCTTACGTACTGTTATATTTAGTTATCGATGGTCCTCTAATTCTGGCTAAAAGGGGATTACTTTGCGTTCAATTGTAAATCATCATCACCGACAATTATAGACCCTGGGTCCCTGTGAGGGGGCGGTACCAACGTCTGTTCGACTTTTGATCGTGCTTTCAGTATAGCTTTGTACTGTGGGATCTGCTAGTACAAATCGGGATAATATATAACTACAATCGTCAGTAACTGCTACTACATGAATTATGGAGCATTTGATTTCTGCGAAGTCTGATACTACTGTGCAAGGTACATGGCAATCTGTTAGGATCTTGTGCCTAGCAGCCTATCATTCAGTGACAGAATTCTTCTTAATTATATTACTAAATAGAACTTCAACTCTGCATAGGACCCTTGAAATTAGTTCACCGTCTCCCAGGGCGGGGCTGTCGACTTCTTACTACCAGCTTGATACAACTGTTCGATGAAACGTGGATCGTGATCTTCTCCTTCATTCAGGGTCCACTCAAGGATATGTAGCTGATGTCCAACTGTAGCTTGTGGTAGTAAAAGGAAAACACAGTACGCTCCCGCATGAAGGGCTGTATATATAATAAATTCAAGTTACCCAATGCCGGTTATTTTGTCTTGTCTGTCTTGTCTTGTCCCATATTGTCCTTGACGTAGTACTTGGTTTAAATATCGATAATAATATTGTGCATAAGCGTATGTTGAGCTGAACCATAGTGGGGGAGAAGGTGGAGTAAGCACTTATATTACAACTCCATACGCTAGAAGTTCAGATCTACAGATGGACTATCATACTTTAGTTCTAGTCAACATTAAAATTATAGTTGTATATCTTATACTTCCAAGTTGTATAATAAAACTCACTCCCATCGTATTGTTCCTTCTTTCTTTAGCCACTTCTACAGCCAATCTCTCTCTCTCTCTGTTGTTCATTTTTTTCTTCATGTATTCCATTAGCAGCATTCTAGATCTTCCCAGCATTCTTATATCCCAAGGCTGCTTGAGCTGCAGCCTGTGAAGCACTCAAAACACGTTGAGAAGGATGGCGAACAGCTTGTGAACTATAAGGTTTACTCTTGAACTCCGTGTCAATTGGACTCTGTGTGGCCGAAGAGCTTGCAGATCTCGTTGAAGTTGTCAAAGATCCTGCTGCAAGCTCATACGGCGATTGGAAACCATGTGACTCCTGAAGCTGTTGCTGTTGTAGTTGCTGCTGCTGCTGTAACGTTGGCGTCATCTCACTTGTATTAGCAGTGGTGTTTGGTGATTGTACCGGAATGTTTGAATCAAAAGAATCAGTATCTGGTGAAACGCTCGAATTTCCAGAATTATCGATATGTCTTGGATCTAACGTATATGAACTACCTCCAATATCACGATTCCGTACAATTTCATCTCTCTTCTTGACATTCTCCCTCGCTTGTGCAAGTAACAATTGAGCTTTTTGTAA
Organism: Williopsis lachancei; assembly: GCA_030567175.1. Classification (NCBI taxonomy): domain Eukaryota; kingdom Fungi; phylum Ascomycota; class Saccharomycetes; order Phaffomycetales; family Wickerhamomycetaceae; genus Williopsis; species Williopsis lachancei. The sequence goes on from JAJLRR010000213.1 coordinate 17,195, forward strand.
AGAAACCGTTGGAGTGGCATTTGAACTCAAAACAGGTACTGATTCATCGATATCAATCGTCGCCTTGATAAGTGCAGCCATCCATGATCTCATCTCTGCCTTTGTATCAACAGCAAAATAATGAACCTTTGGTTGTGTGAATGTCAACCCTTTTCTTGATCCTGGAGCTGGTGGTATTAGCTTAAAACAGAATTTACCATGTCCAGTACTTGCAGCATATAGAGAGACCAGCTTATCGTCATCCCTTGCAGGTAACACTTTATGTGAAGTGATATCGATGAGCCCTCTTTCACGTGTATCCTTAAGCGAGGTAAAATATGATAATCTTGTACCATGCAGTGTGAAATAACGTTGTTTCCAAACACCAACTGCAATTCCACCTCTTTTGGACATCCAACCGGAACAATCAGAGGTTTTGGCAGATTCTGTTGGTGAAACTGTCTTTATACCTTCCATAAATGCACTTGTATCCTTTTTATTGTTACGTTTGGCAGTAGAAATGTTACGAAGTGTCTTAGCACGGACAGCTTCTGAAACTGATCTCTTATTTGTAGGAGATGCAATTATCGGTGGTGGCATATCACTTGCTTTTGCACTTACTGAACGTCTTTCCTTTGTTGGTGATAACGACGCAGTCTGTTGAAGCGTCGGAGTCTTCTTCGTTGGACTTTCAATGAATAGCACTGAATTTGGACGGGTTGGAGATTTATCGTTTCTGGAAGAAGGCGAAAGGAAAGAGAAAACAGACGAATGACGACGATGTGCCTTTTCTTGTTTATCCGATTTCAATATACTAGCCTCTGAAGAGCGTCTTGTATGACCATTGTTGTTTCTCAAGTTGACACTCGATTGTCTTGAATGTGGATCCATATAAATACTTGAAGTTGGACGTACGGGACTCAGTAGATCTGCAACGGATGCACTTTTGAAATTACGACTTCCATTTCTTGAATGTGCAACTGAAGATTTTCTCGAAGGTGAAAATTGGAAGGCAGGGTTAACGTCATATGAAGGTTTTCTTGAGTGATTTGCTCCTCCATTACCAATAGCAGTACCACTTCCACTTCCGAAGCCTTCATGATACGATTGTCTCTTATTGGCAATTGGGGTTGATTGTCCGGATAATCTTCCATCTTTCAACTGTATAGGAGATGGGTAAGATGGTGGTTGTGGGGCTCTTCTTGGAGAGATGAAATGATCTTCTAATGGAGATTTTGGAATCACTGGCAATTGAGAACGTGGTGGATTTCTTGAGGATGATGACGAAGAAGACGGAGTCTTTGATGACTCGTACGCGTTGATCATCGGATACATACTCTGTGAATGTTTAACCTCCGGTATATCATCCAGAGATCTCGATTTCTTTCTGGTATGACCCAAGGGACGAGTAAAAGTATCAAGATCTTCATCCAGTGCGCTTCTTGAAGAGCCAACCGTGTCTCTATAGAGTTCAGGTGCAGCTTGTAATGAGCTTGAACTTTCAAACCCGCTTGTGTCTGGTAGATTATTGCTTTGAGATTTGTACTCTTTCAGGGCCTCAATCTCTTTAAAGATCTCAAATCTTGTTCCAAAGGACGTTATATCCAGTTCTTTCAGATAGGCAAGTTCTAATTCCAACAATATGGCACCTGTGATCTTATGAAGTGCAAATTGACTTGAAGATTTTTCATCAAATCCCAAATATGAGAAATACGAGGAGACTTGTTCTGGTGTCCATGACTCCACAAACTCCGGATTGAGAGTCTCATTGGATTCACCACTAAAGCTTGTACCCTTATCGCTATGATCCACCGTTTCAGCTTCACTTCTGAGTTCTTCCAGGGCCTTATCAATATCCGATAGGGCATTTGACACTGTATTGGTATCGTTATTATTATTATAATTATTGCTGTTATTGGACTTTGGGTTGATGTGCTTCTGGAATTCTTCAAACCTTGAAGTCTTTGCCGACGTTGGTGTAGCATTGTTACTCTTTTGCAAGATGGGCGAATTCTGAGCAGAAGCTGAGATGGGACTACCGAGTCTTCTTGAACGAGATCTCAAGAGAGTCGGCTTCGATAGCGTTGGTATGAGTTGTGTGAATGCCTTTGGGTAAAGACCAACTTGGCCCGTCATTAACGACTTACCCATGTACCATCCATCGTTGTACTCTTTATCATCCGATATTACCTCCACTTTATCGCCGAGTTTCAGGGTGAGCTCGTCTCCAAGACGAGAGTTGAACTCCTTTATCACCTGGTACACTGCGCCTGTTGCCTGTTCTTCGAATGATGTGTTTATCGAGCCCAGGTGAGGTTTGGCAGAGTTCTGATTGCTCATGGTGCTGTGTGTGGCTTGTTGTATTCTGCTTTTGCTGCGAGAGTGTCCCTCTGGAGTAGTGGTTCTAGTGCAACGTGTCTGTACAACAATAAATCCACTGTATAGCACCCGTTATGAGTCTGAATAATGATTATTGATAACCAAACAAATCAGAAATGTACCGAGAGTTATCGTTACTATCAAATTCCAGTGCTTGCTGACGTTGATACTTTAGTGTGCTTATGCTTGCAGTGTATGGTAGCAGTGTTGAATCAGTGGCCTGTTGCTGCTGTTGCCGGTGTAGTCAAATGTGGCTGTCGCTGCTGTCGCTGGCTGTTTGGTGTTCTCTTCGTTGCCGCCCAATTAGTTGTTGATGTTTCACTAATTCTCCTTCTTCAGCTTTCGAATTAATGTTGTTCTTGTTGTTGTCATAAATATTTTGACGCCGTTAATATAAATAATTACTTAAACTGGGACGTTTCCCTGCTTCAGTTAACAAATTGTTTATGCTGCCGCTACAAGTGCTGCTGCCGCTGGCGTTTCAGCAGCGTTTGGACTTTGTTTGTTTAGTGCGATCGATCGCGGGCTGATCGTTTTCGCAGTTCGGTTGTTCGTTTGTTAGAAGGTGGAATTTTGGTGTTTTGGTGTGTTTTTTTTCTTGCTCTCGTGTAACAAAAATAAACCCGCTGTTATAATCGCAGGAGATGAAATTTGAAGTACAGAGCTAAGTGGTCGGATATTACTACATTTGGTATTCCGGCCACAATTGTGGCAAATGAGTTTATAGCCCGGGTCTAGAATCACAGCTCATACTAAAAGAAACAGCCCATGAGCGTCTCAAACATGCGTATATACACACACACTAATTCTTTACTCTCCGTACTGTGAGCTACATACAAGTCCGTCTCATCCATAGTATCATTAATCGTATAACTAAAGTTAGCACTAAATACATCCTCCCACAATTACTGCTGAACCGTCTCCTCTTTTCTCTGTTTCTTCATATCTTCAATCGATCCAAGAACAGTTTCATGCTTTGTCAACTCCGTAAGTCTTTCTTGTCTCGTCATTGTTCTCTGTCCTGTCTGAATCTCATGTTCTCTCTTCTTCTGTCTTTCCATATCCTCCTCCTTAGCCTTCTCCTTTGCAACGCTCAAGACCTTTAGATTCTCTTCGTGTTCCTGTTTCAACTTATCCAGCTTACCGTTGAACTCATTGAGTGTTGAGAATTGTTTATTCGAATCCTCGCAGTATTCTTTGAAATCAAATTCTGTTCCCAGTTTATTGGCCAATGCCAGTTCAACAATCATTGGACGTTTTTTCTCCTCTGCAATGAATTTTGACTTTATCTGCTTTCTTGTTCTATGTGGGAACATTTGTGCAATTAATGCAAAATCTGTACCCCATTGACCCAAAGCTTTATAAAATTTTGTCAATTCTAATTCATCCCATCTATCCGTATACCTCTGTCTACCATAAGTTGCAGAGTTTACAACATTTTGAAATGGATTTTCATCTTGTCTTTCCCTTAATATATTGGTTGAATTCTTATGACGATCAACAACTGTGGATTCTTCATCAACTATAAGAACATTATCTTTAATCTTTAACTGTAAAGCTGGTGCAGCATTTCCTCTTGAAGATTCTTCACCTTCATCATCATCATTATTCAATCCATTTTCAAGTTTAAGCTTCAATGCCTTCTTAGAATCATCATCTTCCTCTTCGAAGCTTTCAACAGATCTTTTCAGAAATCTTGCATCTTGTCTAATCTTACTTCTTTTCATCCTTTCTTGAAGTTGATTCTCCTTGGCCTTTTTGGCCATCTCATAGTACGAAGAAGTTTTACCAATTGGAAATGATGGACGACACAGATCTGCCATTGAAAAAGTTTCTTCGTTGATTTGGAATCCTGCTGTTAATTCAGGTTCAAGTGAATATATTGATCTGGAAATCTCTTCAAAACTTTCAACTATGTAATTCTCTTTTACAATAGCACTTTCTCTAGCCGATTCCAAATCAGATCTAGTCTTATAATTCTTATCGTAGTTTACTTTACCTTGTCCATCATCATCGATATTTTCATTTGATGATGGATCAATTTCATAAGTCATCTTTTTAAGAACATGTTTACTTCCATCGAATACTTTTCGAATTGCAACAAATGTGTTTCCTACTTGTATTCTAGCCTTCTTCTGAGGAGCTTCTGTATTAACTTGGCCTTCATCTGTATCGTCATCATCTTGTTCTATGCTCTTGTCGTTTGATTTATCTTTCACTTTTTGTTCTTCTCCTTCTTCTGTTTCTATATTTGAAGCCTTTGAAGATGTAGCGGATGATCTTTTCCTCATCACTTGATGAACGGACCCATCCTGTGTTGAAGGAGGAGTTGGTAGTATTGAATTCTTAGGGGTCTCGGAACGTCTCTTGGAAAGCGAAGCGTTTCTAGAAACAGATGCGCTTCTACTATTCCCACCTCTTTTACCATTTGTCTTTGAATCTGACTGGGTTGGAATCGTGATGACATTCTTCTTCGATTCGACAGAAAATGAGGTCTTGCGAAACGTTACATCTCTGTGTGTATTGCTCAGAGTCGATAATCTTCTTTGCTTCGTAGCTGGATGTGTCTGTTCAACCATACTTGGTCTTCTTGATCTACTCGTCACACTGGTGCGTCTTGAAACATTTGCGCTTGTGCTTGTGCTTGTATTATTGTTGGGCAACGAGCCTACCCACGTAGACGATGTTTGTTCTTGGGCAGTTGTCGATGTTGATGTCGTCGTCACGGTAGCAGCTGTTGTAGAGAGTGGATCTTCTAAATCCGTGGCGCTTCTTCTGGTATTCAAACCATTCTGATGCTCACTGCTCACATTTGTTAAAGACGATGGTTTGTTAGCATCTTCTCTTTCCTCGTCCTCTTTCTCTACGTCTTCCTCCTCCTCCTCCTCCTCGTCATCATCATCTTCTTCATCCTCATCTGATTCAATAACAGCTTCGGATACCGAAGGTGTCACGCTTGCTCTTCTGCTCTCAGTTGGTGTAGAAGTAACAGAACGACGTTTATGAACCTTAGGTGCAAAACGCACACCACTTTTATCTGAACAGTCATCGGTTAGTATATAACTTGTTCAATTAATATTGACTATAGTTCAAGGGCTTTCAAATTTTGGCACATTGTGAAGAATCAAAATTTAAAACCAAAACAAAAGAAAATGATAAAGAATGAAGAGTACTCACTGACTATACTACTCATCTGGAGGATATTCCTTTATTTATTACTCTGGTTTGTTCGTATAGTGATTATTAATGTATGATATTAGTTGGTATGAGTTAAGAAATAGATCCCAATTTTGATATTTTATGTTTGTTTTGCTTGTTTATACTGAGAAGTTTATCACATAAAACAAAGAGATTAATTTAAAAAAAATTAAAGGCTCAGCTTTTGCTGCCTCAGCGCTGTAAGTAAGAAAAATCAATTTGTGGATCAGGATTTCATTTTAAGGGTATAAAAAATGATGATGTAATCACTGAGTAATTCTTGCGCAGAGTATGACATAATCGTTTTTTGATAGCATTTTATTGACACTATAACTCTGATGGCAGATATGAGAAGTAGAATCGATGCTACATCGTCGTCGCTAAAAACATTCATCAATTACGTTCCCTCTCTCTTTTGTTTATCTTTATTCATTACTCGTTATTCATTCTGTCATATCTGAGCACTATCGTGCTTCTTGATATGAGGCATGAACCTTCTCAAATCGTGTCTTATTTGACGTAATTCAATCAGTTTTAAATTAGTGTTCTGCATTGATTGACGGTTAGTATCGAAACAAGTGACATTATGACATAGTTACTTACCGGTAGAATGAGTGTTAATTTTGGAGCATCTTCCACCATACATGCTAAGTAGTATATAACTTGTAAATTTTGAAATCCTTCCAGTATAACCACGTCGATTACATTTGAAGTTTGTATGAACTGATGATGAGTCGTCTGCTGAAATAGACCATCGATTTGAAACACTTCAAGTCCAAATCCCTTTATTACAGAAACGGATGATTCTGTAGAAGTTTATACATATAATGTTAGTATATATGCATTGTATTTTGTAGTAGATTTTGATGTAAAATAAACATACTCTTATTTAAAGATATCTTCTGGTTTAATGTTAAGAAAATGATCGTTATTAACCCAATTAAAACAATCTTAAACTTCCTTTGATCCATAGAATATATCTTGTAAAAGCTTCTGCTGTATATCCCTAAAGCTTCTTCATTAAATAGTACACCTGAGACTGACAACAACGTAGTTACAAGTAACAACAGTTTGTAAGTTATATCCCTCTTCAATGATCCATGGTTATAAGTATATACCAATTGATTCTCATCCTCAATTTGTTTATGAAGCGAACCCATTGAATTGTTATAATATTGGTAGTAAAAGATGTGATGTGTCTTTTCTGTACTCTAAATAAAATATTTATGTGTCTAGTACGCTCAGCATTAGTACAATTTTGCTAACTACCAGATGTCATATCTAAAGCTGGCAGCTAGCGCCGGGTAACAGATGTCTCAACGGTTTCCAATGTTTAAGCGAATATTACCCTGTTAGATACCAGTACCATATAGGCGATGTTACCCGGAGCTATCACCTTAAAGAAATAATCGTCTCGACAAATGAAAGTGACGTTAAAAGCTGTTGAATAATCAAAACCCGGAAGCCCATGAAATTTTATCCCAAAAGGGTTTATTTGTCCCTTGATACAAAATAAAATAAAAAAATTTACATTTCTGGGTGTTTTTACTTTTTGAAGGCAGAAATGTCATACAGTTGGCACCTAACGTACAACCGGCGGTCGAGTCATTTTTCAGCCAATGGAAGAGAGGGAAGTTAGCTTAAATGTGTTTTGAAATGAAGGTGTTTGATGTAAAATTGATTTGACAGACGTATGAGCTAAATAATAATAATCAGAGCTTCCGTCAAAGAGAATGGAACAACAATAGCAGCTGGTGCTTCAATGAGCTGATATAAGTGTAAACTAACCCATTAGCACTACTGAATGGTTAGCAGCATGTTAACGTCACACTATACAACATGTTACATTGTTGAACTGTAGAACAATTCAGTCGTTCAAAGCGTACAGTGATTTCTGGCTAAACGACGGACAATGTTCCACCAGCTGCTGCTGGCTATTATTTATGAAGCTCTGCCTGTGCCCCCACCATTTCCTGTCTACCTTCTGATAATTCTAGTTGTGCATTTTTTATGTACGTGCGCAATTATTGGTGAAAAAAAAAAGAAGCATAGAGCCAATCCCGTCGAGATACGTCAGCTTACAATTTTATGGACTCTTATTGGCTGATTTCCTGGGGGATTCGCCTCTCGCTGTTTTAAAGTACTGCAAACGGCATTGAGATCCAGGTGGGCCCAACTAATAATTTTAAACCTGCTGCTGTAGTACTAATCTCACCCCCTAGATTATTATTGTATACGACGTATTAGTAAATGTGCCATGATCTAGTGCTAGTACTCATGATAGCTGTCATTACTATCCAAACAATATCGAGTCTAGCTGGGCTGTCAATGGGAAGTTAGCGAAGCAACTCGCGTGTATTACTAATTCTTATTGTGATTGTGATTGTGATTAGATATGCCCGCCCAGCCCAGCTCGAGCACTCACATTTACACGTACGTCGCTAAATCTCTTTGTAGAGGAGCAGCAGTTAGACGGAGAGTGGTAGTCTGACTCAATTTATCCGCCCGCCGGTGCCCTGCGCTTAGTGGGAGGTTTCCCACTAAATGCTTAAAGTTCCCCTTCAAAGCTCGAAGAACAACGAAAAAAAAAAGTAATTCTTACAAGAAATTAAAAAAAAAAAAGCTTCAGCCAATTCCAGCCGAGAGAAAAAAAATCACAAACAATTTCAGTATTTTTGTTATTTTATAACTCTGGAACCAACTTTTTCCTTCTCTTCTCTATCTTTTCAAGATACAACTTGACATTGACGACAAGGATAGAAGACAGCTTGTATATATAATTCACCTCATATATCATCTTCTTCTTCATTATCACCATTATCACCACTACTCTCCATTTTTTTTGCACCACCACCAATCCAAGCATTGCACCATAACGCATTTCCATATCAGCGATCACTTTTCTACTTTTTCCCCTGTTTAGAAATAATTTGTACCATTTGACACTCGGGCAGAAAACTAGAACACACAATATACAAATTAAGTATCATACAGATCACTTTTCGAGGCAGAATACAAGGAACACACTTCTATCAATTAACTTGTTGTCATCGTCGTTATCAATATACCTTTTGTTATTGTTAAAACCCATTCATTGAAAGTAACGTACACGTTAGGGGAATAAGGTCAATATTCATTAATTTGATCGTATATCCATAAGCTGTACTACTACATCACACCCATACCACACATACACATACACATACCACACATATAATGCTTTCATCTCCGATCCATTTGGACGCTTCTTCACAACACGCCATCTTTGGATTACAGGGCTCTTCATCGGCGGCAGCGGCAGCAGCAGCAGCCACGACCACGACTTTGAGAAAGATGTCCCAGGGAACAAACCCAAGACCACCAGTATCAACGGCAAACTCGTTCATACTGGATGATGAGGATGTTGTTCTTAGACCAAGCAGCAGCAGCAATGGAAACAGCCATAATCTTAGATCACAGTCCTTGAACACTGCCACGATACAAACAGCTCTAGATATGAACTACGTTCCAGATCAAATCTTCATCGGTGGTAGAAAATCACAGTTGGCTGTTGCCCAGTCGAACATTGTCAAGAACTTGATCAAGTCGAACTTCCCAACGATCGCATGTCCAATTTTAGCATTGACGACTTTAGGAGATCAAGTTCAAAACAAGCCGCTCTATTCTTTTGGAGGTAAATCATTATGGACAAAGGAACTAGAAATCTTGCTTTTGGAGGACATTGGTGACTTCCACAAGTTGGATTTGATTGTCCATTCTCTCAAAGACATGCCAACAAACTTACCGGATGAGTTTGAGTTAGGGTGTGTTGTGAAAAGAGAAGATCCAAGCGATGCTGTTTGTATGTCCAAGGGCTCGACGTATCAGACCTTGGACGACTTACCGGATGGTTCTGTCGTTGGCACATCGAGTGTGAGAAGATCCGCTCAGTTGAAGAGACATTATCCACAATTGATCTTTGAAAGTGTCCGTGGTAACCTACAAACCAGACTTAGAAAATTGGATGATCCAGAGACTCCATTTGCATGTATCATATTGGCCACCGCTGGATTGGTCAGAATGGGTTTGGAACATCGTATCACACAGAGGTTGGACTCTTCCATAATGTTCCATGCCGTTGGCCAAGGTGCTCTTGGAATAGAGATTAGAAAGGGAGATTTGTTGATGAAGTCAATCTTGGAAACCATTGAGGATAAGAATGCCACCGTATGTTGTCTCGCGGAAAGAGCTGTGATGAGAACTTTGGAAGGTGGATGCTCTGTTCCAATCGGTGTTGCTTCACATTTTGATGAGGAGAGCAAAGAGTTGAAATTGAAAGCGGTTGTTATCTCTGTGGATGGTACGAAATACGTTGAGAATGAGATTACCAAGATTATAAATGACTATAGAGTGGATTCAGAGATTGCCGGTGTTGAATTGGCAAACTTGATGAAACTGCAAGGTGCAAAGGATATTCTGGATGAGATTGATTTCCAAAAGATTAATGAGAAGGATGAATAATTGGATAGCATTTTATCCTATTCCTAATTCCTATTCTTATTATTCTTTATATTATTCTTACTAATTTATCTTATTATATCTTTTCTTGTTCTTTCATCCTTGACTCTCAATTTATCATTGATCCATCCATTCAGGTTATACAAACCAACCACTTCTCCTTTAAATGACTTATGACTATTATCTATACAAACAACAACAATCAACATCCCCCTCATTCAACCATTTCAGCTGTGTCATTGGTTCTCTTCCTTCATCCACTTTATCTCTCTATGTTATCTATGTGTTGCTTTTTTTTTTGCAAATGATCCGTTCGTCTGCTGATCCTATTGTCTATTCATGTCTTTTGAACCTAATCTGTATATAGCACTAAACAAGAGACATGGCACAATAAGAACAATTTGTTACACTATACTAATTATTATCTGATGATGTTGATGATGATTATAACAATGATATGGTTTCTGTACACTAGTAATAAAAATAATATTATAATATTAATAACTGATTCACTCAGAGTATACCATTCGATGTAGCAGCCAAAGTATTGTTTCCTAACATCTTTTATTTATTTCTAGTTCCGGTCACGTGAGTATATTTACTTTCACCGTATATCCGGTTAAATAAGGCCCAGAAACTAGTACAACCTTTTATTTTGCCGCTAGCCAAATTTACAAAAAAAATAATGCTCTGCGCTAAATAGAATCGTTAGTTTATCAACTGTTATACCGATATCATTGTAAACTGACATTAGGACACATTGTTGGCCAGACATTCTTCCAAATAAAATGATGACTGTCTCGAATTCTACCAAAAGGAAGCCAGCACGTGTACAAATTGACCCTGAGGAGTTTGATGAAGAACAGCCGCCACAGACAGGAACGGTCTTCAACATCTGGTATAACAAATGGAGTGGTGGAAGCAGTGGGAGTAATCAACATTCATTGGTCAAAGCTAGTCATAAAGTCGACATCTCAAGAGATAGTGGATATACTAAAGGTGATGATGGTGGTAAGGGATACTTCTGCCTTTTCTTTGCCAGGGGAATCTGCTCTAGAGGTAAGAACTGTGATTATCTCCATCGTATACCAAATGATGAAGATGTCTATCCGTTAACTGTTGACTGTTTTGGACGTGAGAAGTTTAATGAATATCGTGATGACATGAGTGGAATTGGAAGCTTCAACAACGTGAATAAGACTCTGTATATTGGAGGAGTATTAACAAACAAGAAAGATGTTCAAGATCTTTTAAACAAAGAGTTCAAAGAATTTGGCAAGATTTCAAAGATCAACGTTATAAACAATAAGAACTGTGCATTTGTAACTTTCAAGAATGAGGCAAATGCACAATTTGCCAAAGAGGCAATGAATGGACAATCTCTATATGGAACAGATATCCTAAGTGTTAAATGGGCAAATGATGATCCAAATCCAGAAGCAATAAGGCAAAAAAAGAGACAGCTCGAACGTGAGACTCAACAAGTTGTATTAGGTTTATTGGATAAATATTCTGATAAAAGACCTCAAATGCAGTCGGTTAAGGAATCCACTAAGAGCCATGATAGTACCGAACAAAAACAACTGACTTTGACTTCTCCTGAAATAGAACCATCGCAAGCTTCACAATCAGGTATATTCAATGATTCTTCATTAAAGGCTCTCAAGCTCATAAATCAAAAGAGCTTTGTCAAGGATAACGGTAATACTACAAAGAATGGGAAATTAGAATCTAGTGATAATGACATCGTGAAAGAAAAACAATCAATCATCGGTGGATATGAAAGCAGTGATGATGATTAAATTTGTAATGATAATAATTGACGACGTAATGAACCATTATTAGAGCTAGTTATACGACTAGTTCACTGTAGCTAATTACCGACGAGCTGTCTATTTTGTCTATTAAATTTGTTTGTGTAGTTGAGTTGGATTTGTCTTGTATTTTCCAGTTTTTGTCTTTGTCTTTGGGTCTTTGTCCATTTGTCCCCTTTGTCCATATGTCTATATGTCTATATGTCTATATGTCCATATGTCTCTTTGGATAACATCAAAAGAAATAGAGACTTACAACAAGCACTTAATATTCAAACAATCGCCTGCAATCCCTTGTCAAACTTCCTAAACTCTTCAGGTAATCTATTGCCGCTTTTTTCAACCAACCTCTTCAGTTCTGGATAGATCGGTGCGTCGTATTCATCTGTTAAGAACGTTATTGAAGTTCCATAATTACCAGCTCTACCTGTTCTTCCGATTCTATGGACATACTCATCGATCTTCTTTGTCATTTGATAGTTCACAACGAGGGAAACGTTTGGAAGGTCAATACCACGACTAGCGACGTTCGTTGCAATGAGAACATCTGCCTTATGTTCTTTGATCAATTGTAATGCCCTCTCTCTTTGATCCTGGCTCTTTGAACCATGGATTATTGTAACTCTTGTACCTTTCTGTTGCAAATGTTTAAAGATCTGTTCTCCGGTTTCTTTATAGTTTATGAATACGATGATTGGTGGCTTGAACTGCGACGTTGAAGATACGATTCTTTCTAGCCTCTTGAGTTTCCTCTGTTCATCCTTCTGTGCAAAGAACTCGAATTTCTGTGTGATCCTTTCATTAACAATCAACTCAGATGTATTAGGACTTATAGAGCCAATGTTAACAACCACCGGCTCATGGACATATTTTTTGGATAGCTCCTTAACCTCATTGGTCAAAGTTGCAGTAAACATCATATTTTGTCTTGTTCGACTCTTTTCTGCATGATTATCCGTATCATCTGATATAAACTCAACAATCTGTTCCACTTGCTCACCAAAGTTCATATCGATCATCTTATCACTTTCATCCAACACCAAGAACTTCAACTGGTTCAACACCAAGAAATGTCTCTGTAAACAATCAATCAAACGACCTGGTGTTGCAATGACGATCTCGATTTTTTTATTCTGGAGGTCCAAGATATTTCTCTCTATAACTTTACCTCCAACTATTGAGCTTGATTCGATCTTTGGTGTCAGAAACTGGAGGATCTTATTCAACTCTAGTTCGATTTGCTGTGCCAATTCTCTAGTAGGCACAAGGATCAGACCATAAGGCCCATCGTTCTTTGTTACATCTGTTAATCTCGGAAGCTTCAACACTTTTGATAACATCGGTATTAGAAATGCCAAAGTCTTACCCGATCCTGTCTCTGCAACTCCGATTATATCCCTATTGTTTAAAGATATGGGTATTGATGCTCTTTGGATCGGTGTTGGTTCAGTGTAACCCAAATCCCTTGTTAAAATCCTTAGCAGCTGGTCATTGATTTGTGATTCGTTCCACGATCTTAGTGGATTGCTGCTCATCTCACTTTTAACTGAACCTTTTACAGAGATTCCGAAATCCTCTTTCATTATTCTCCAGTCCCTTTCCTTCATCAATTCCAAAGGTTTTTGTGACCAATGCATTTGACTCATCGGAGAATCTTTTAGCAATGGATCCTTTTCCCTATGATCGTTATAATTATCACTGGCAATTATAGCATCTGTAATATTACTCGTGTCTTCTTCATCGTCCCATTCAAATTTGAATTTACCCATTTTCTTCCTCTTTTTGTTATTGTCTCTCTTGACCTGTTCCCTTTGACCACTCTCTTGAATATCATCATTATCATCATGACTATCATTCACAGCAAGTCTTTTCTTAGACTGTGCCTGTTCCTGTGCCTGTTCCAATTTCAATTGTCTATTACGAGCTTCCATCTCTTTGATCTCTTCTCTTTCCCTTTTGGATAAGAATTTTGGTTTATCCATAGATCCATAAGAGTTTTGTTCTTGTTCCCTTATTGCTATGAGTTCATTCAATGTAGGTGTATTACGACCTGTCCGACCCCCAGTCAATGACCGTAATTGCTGTATGGCTGTCTTGTTGGTTGTTGTTGTAGTATCATCAATGTCATCTGACGATGACTTATTCGTATTGCTGTACCATTTTTGTTCTTCAATCTCAGCTTTTCTTCTTTGTTCAAGGACTTGGTTTTTCCTCCTTTCCAATGCTAACTGTTGTCTCTCCTTCTTTGAAAGTTTTGATCTATCGACTGAATCTCTATCCATTGTGATCGATGAGATCTGTTATGACATCTCATCGCCTATAACCGTTTATTATTATAAGTAAATTTTGAAAGACTCTGAGAGATGGCTTAATTATATTAGTCACGTGATTGGTCGGCTTTCCAATCCCCAAGACAGCAGTTTTAAAAAAATTTAGCCGGTCTCAGATTCCGTATTTGGTATGTCGTTCCCGTACATGAATATAAATAAAAAACTCCATACAAAAAATGCGTTACGCAGCCTTTGAAAGTGTGTATTTTTTTTTTTTTTTGATTTTGCCATAAATTTTTTGCCGCTTGTTTCCATCTCCCCACACATGATCAAATTTATAGTGGTGGTTTTTTAAGTTAACACCCATAATATATATTTATTTATGCAACACATGATGATAACCGCGGCTTATCGTCTGACAATAAGAAGTAGTACTTTATAAGTTAGAGTCAGGAACAAAAATTTAGCATGGTCATCGCTTGGATGGATTAAACAAAATCGCAGTTCGGGTTCTACACTAGCAGCCTAATGATTCACAAGGAAGTGATATGTATAGGTGATTCTATATTCTCTATATAAATTACAGTGTATGATACAAAATCAGCCATGTTAGGAGTTCAAAATATGATTTGTCCCTGTGACCGCGCACAACACCGCTTAACCGGTGACTTATAATATGTGTAAATTTTCACCGCAGCGTATAACGTTACGGTTTTTATCGTCAAATGATTTAACTGCAGATGATGGCTTAATCAATTTAGACAAAAATTTATATATAACTTGCGCCGTGGCGACCGATAAATATATCATCATCATATTTATATTTATATTTATATCGAAAGGATCGCATTCAAGTCACTCATACATATATATATATATATTCGCTTCAACTAGTGACGATATAAATCTTAATTCAACATCATAGCCGCCAGTGGTCATTAATCTTATTCAAATCAAGTAAAATATCAAGAAAATACCACTGATCCGAGTATAAATTAATTTTTAATATATCATCACCACATTAATAATTATAGCATCTCATTTCTGAATAAGAAAGAGGGAAAGAAAAGAAGTCATAGGACACTTAATATATCAACAAATACCAAACAACACAATCAACAAAAGATGTCGATGTTTGCCGGAGGAGCTGAATGCTCAACTGCCAGAAACCCTTTGGCGCAGTTCAACAAACACACCCAGGAGGATCGTTCTCTTCAGAGACCAGGGTTACAGCATCAAGGCTCAGGCCAACAAGGGATGGCCATGAGAGAGGAACAGAGAATGAATCAGATGGACCAACAGGTGAGTTCGTATATATAATTCTTTCTCAAGACTACTTTACTAACAAATGACAATCTAATGTTTCTCAGCGTTTGAACCAGTTTATGAAACCACATGACAGTTTCAACTTCCAACCAATGCAGCATGAGATGAACCAGATGACATTACAACCAACCCCTGCACATCAGCATCAGCATCATCAGAGAATGAGCGTTCAAAGGGGAAGTTCATGGTCTGCTGATTTCAAACAGGATAGTGCGAGCCCTGCGACTGCTTGGTCCTCTGAGTTCAAATCAGGTTCGCCTTCGCCAATAACGGTGGCAGAACAGCTCAACCAACAACCACAGACCCATCATCACCATCATCGCCAACAGTTGCCTATGGCTTCCAGAATCGGGGGATATTCAGCCATGAGATATCAATCCAGTGGGTTTATTCCTATCACAGCTAATGCTGCTAACGCAAATGTTGCTACTGCCACTTCAACTAGCACAGCAGCTAACTCACAACAATGGGAATCGGAGTTTCAACAGATTGACGAACAACTGACAAAGCAACAGGGGAAAGAGGAGGAAAAAGATGATGTTATGGAGGAATCATCTTCTCAAGATGAACCTATTGTGATTGACGATAAATACAAGGCGAATTTTGATGAAGTTTGGGATTCGATAAATTCTAACGAAATGCAGGATTCCATAATAGATCAAGATACGAATTGGGAAACGGATTTTGCAACATATGCACAAAATAGGGTAAATTTTGGACAGTATAACTTTGATCAGACAAATCAATTCCGTCATTCTCCAAATGCGTATGAAATTGGTTGTACTTTGATGGAAAATGGGGCAAAACTATCAGAGGCTGCATTGGCATTTGAAGCTGCAGTTCAAGAGGATCCGGACCACGTTGATGCCTGGTTAAAACTTGGTGAAGTTCAAACTCAGAATGAAAAGGAGATTGCAGGATTAACAGCATTGGAAAGATGTCTTTCATTGGATCCACAGAATTTAAATGCATTGATGACATTAGCAGTTTCATATATCAATGAAGGTTATGACAATGCAGCATTTGCAACTTTAGAACGTTGGATTGAAACCAAATATCCACAAATCTCTCAAAGAGCACGTACTACGAATCCAAAGATTAACGATGAAGATCGTTATTCCTTACATAAGAGAGTCACTGAACTATTTATCCAAGCTGCACAACTTTCTCCAAAAGGTGCTAATATCGATGCAGATGTTCAAATGGGTCTTGGAATATTGTTCTATGCAAATGACGATTTCGATAAGACAATCGATTGTTTTAAGAGTGCATTGGCAGTTCGTCCAGATGATGCGTTGTTATGGAATCGTCTTGGTGCCTCGTTGGCAAACTCGAGTAGATCTGAAGAGGCAATTGAAGCGTATCATCGTGCTCTGCAGTTAAAACCAAGTTTTGTACGTGCAAGGTATAACCTTGGAGTATCTTCCATCAACATTGGTTGTTATAAGGAAGCTGCTGAACATCTACTGGGTGCTCTATCGATGCATAGCGTTGAAGGTGTTGATCCATCCGATTTGAAAAATTATACATCTGTTGCTAATCAGAGCACCAGTATAATGGAGACTTTGAAAAGAGCATTTATTGCAATGGATAGAAGAGATTTGTTGGAGAAGATTAGACCTGGTATGGATTTAAACCAGTTCAGAGGTGAATTTACCTTTTAATTAGTTTGAAATAAATAATGTTATGATGATTGTTATGTGATTTGTTAATGGTTATCTGTAGATGATGAATCATATATCAATATTATGGAGTAGGTCAATAATTGAAGTATTTATTTAATGGCGTCACTTTGAAACAGCTTATGTATCCAACTGCAGATTGATTAAATTATTAGTTCACGAGTTCAACTTAAACTCACCAATATGATCAAATAATTGATCTTAAAATTAGTATTATATGTCAGTGGTTAATCAAAGCTAATCAATATATTATAATATATATAACCGTCAATGGTCATTAGATATATTAATTAATTGTATTAATTGATTATTATAATTAAATATATTTTGAGCGCTATACTAGATAATTTAATAATTTGCTTATATATTTTACCCCAGAAAATAAAAGTTGAAAAGTTTACAGAACTTTCAAATAAAATAAATACAAATTTAATAAAGTTGAAAATTTAGAAATATGAAGAAAATTTGATATATTCATAATCTTGAGAAACTTCTTAGCCGATTTATGTAAAAATATGTTCATATTCTTTAACCGAAATAATTATATCAATAAAATTGAAGTCTTCCATATCATCATGTTGTGGCTACAGGTAAATGTAACAAAAATAACTATAGAGAAAATTGAAAAAAAAACAATGCGCGAGCCCGGAGTCGAACCGGGGGCTCAAAGATGGCAACTTTGAATTTTACCGCTAAACCACTCGCGCTTTCTTTGAAATTTTTAAAATTGGTGTTTGACATATCCATTACGGTGACATAGTTTCCTGGTATACTCTCACAGCTCTTATTTTTAAATCAGTATAACAAAATAATGGAGGAAGTTAAAAGCCTATAAGTTTTGAATAACAAAGCTGTTGAAGTAACAGTAGTATATGCATATACACCTAAAGACACTAGCTTCATGAAGATCTAACAAATTAGCATACAACTTTGATATTTAAATTCTTTCTTGAATCCCATCATTTGATCATCTCTTCAGTTCTCATCGGTTACCCGTCCTTACTAAATAGTTATCGATTTTTTTTCAGTTTGATTTTTGGCCCAAAAACTAGCGCTAAATATATTTGTGAGAAATCGGTTCGAGAAATTTATAAATTTAATGTCAAGCAGAAGATATTGACAGTATTAGATCCACAACGAATCAATATATTCTATATCAACTATCACTGATCCATATACATACACAAGATGGCTCGTCAAAATTTCATTGGACTCGTTGTGTCCCAAGGAAAGATGAATAAAACCGTCAAGGTACAAGTTGAAAGAAAGACTTTTAACAGAATCATTAACAAAGAAATCATGAAGAGAACGAATTATTTGGTTCATGATGAAGGTAACGTTGCAAGAGAAGGTGATATTGTACGTATCGAAGCTTGTCGTCCGTTATCTGCAAGAAAACATTTTGCCATTGCAGAGATTAGAAAGAATAAAGGTTCTCAATTTGCTAAATATGATGATATCGCCAAACAACAAGTGTTATCCGAAGAGAACGTTAAGACCAAGGAATTCTTACAAAGAAGAGAACAGATTGAAAAAACCATTAAGAACAACACATCGCTTATAAAGGATCTTTCATTCGTTGCACAGGGCGTTTCGACACCAGAAGGTGAATTGAGCGCCGAAGACGCAGCAAAGATTACACAGATCAAAGAGAAGTACGGTGTAAAGAGTTGGCCACCACAGAGAGAAGTCTTGGAGCTTGAGATCCAATCGCTTAGAGACCAAGTTGAAACGCTACAAACGACGATTGACTTTGTACAACCAACGTTGGCAGTACTCATGGAAAATGAAGAGTACATCTCAAGGGTTGATGATGTGTTAAAGGAACATACCAAATTCACAGAACCAGAGAATTTGAAGAAGAACGTGAAGAAGAACATCTTGAGAAAATTCTTGTTGACCAATCCTTCCATTGCAAAGGAGAAGTTCAGCGATGTTATCGAACAAGTGCAGAGTGCTGCTGAACACAATTGATGGCATGACGACTAGATCACCTGTACATACATACACCTCTATAAAAGTTTTTTTAGTCTCAAATGGTGAATTTGAATATATATTTGCTTCGATTCATATATAAATATTGGAAATAGGGCAGTTTTAAGCGCTGATTGTAAATTCTGTTTTAATTATAACCGGCTAGTTTTATTTCATTTAGCTGAACTCTAAAGCGATCTGACGAAAAAAAAATATATATATTTGCGTGGAAATATAATATATTTCGAAGCTCATCGGGTGAAAGTAATTAATGTCGACAGACGTTTCATAAAACAAGAAATATATTTATGATGGAATATAACAATATATAATCATCACAACACTGATACGATCAACCACAAAGTATAACTATGTATCAAATCAAACTTTTGAAGCCCTTGTCTGCTTCAAAGATCATTCATACATCCACGAAGAAGTCATCACCTCATACACCAGCATCAAAGAAGAAGAAGACGCAAAACACCAATAGCTATGAAATCTCTACTACAGTGACTCTTACTAATGATCTAGGAGATGAATTCTTCTATGGTGATACAACGGTTACATTTGAACTTAAGAAGCATATAACTAATAATTCTTCTTCTTCTATCAAAGTTGATGACATTGATAAATCATTGATCCATTCAAATGACAGTTATGAGATAATTGAAACAACTCAATTAAAATGGATTCATGGACAAAGAGCATTAAATTTTAAAACTCAATGTGAATTATCAGATGATATTCCTGTATATATAAGTTTATTTGTTCAAGTCTTACCGAATACAGAGGTTTTAGATTCGATGAACTATGAACAATTGGATACGAAACAGTTGATAATGGAGAAGTTGGATATTGATTGTCATTTAATCGATGTATTGAATAAAGATAAACATTGCTTAACAGAGTTTAAACAAGAAACTATGATAAAATTTATTCCAATATCCAGTGATTTATTGAAAATTGATAATATTATAAATGATCAAAATAATAATTTATATAAAACAGATAGAATTGCAATAAGGAAATTGTTAAATTCAGATATCTTATTATATGAAGAACTTTCTGGAAGTATTGCAAGACACGTTTGGGATGCAGGTAATTTTTTAATCGATGAATTTAAACAAAGTTCAAAATTTGTCCAATTTTGTGATTTACAAATGCAAGATAAATCTAACTTAAATATATTAGAGTTAGGAACAGGAATTGGACTTGTTTCAATACATCTTTATAAATTGTTATTGACGTCATCAACGGATAATATTTATAATCTCAACATTTTATCAACAGATTTAGAAGATGCATATGAAATGTGTCATATGAATTTTGAACTAAATGGATTGATAAATAAAAATATTAATACTGCAACGACGTCTGCTAAAGGCAATATATCGTTTAGTGAATTGGATTGGGAAAATGATATTTCAACTGGACAAATTTGGGATATAATCATAACTACTGATTGTACTTATAATCCATTGTACTATGATGCATTATTAAACGTTTTGGAAAAAGAAGCTTCGACATCTGCATATAACAATGACAATGACAGTAATAACAATAATAGTTATACAAGGATAATCATTGTCCACAAGTTTAGAGAACCAATAAGTGAATCTGAATTTTTTAACAAATGTCTAAAAACATTTGAACTACAGAAGCAGATTTGGTATTCTGATGCTTCTTCAAGTTTGATCCATATGGGGTTGTATCGTCTAAGGCGTTAATAGACGTGTGATACTGATGATAAAATAGCATCAAATTTGACATGACAGTTGAGCCTTGTTTCACCGATGGAATGTTGTAGTACTGCAATGGAATGTTAGCTCATCGCTGGCGGTTATATACTTGAGCCAATATATAACTATAAGATCGGATCATAGAATTGTAGAAAAAAGTCGTATGTCATGACAGATCGGATAATTATTAATATGTGGAGATCTACGGGTGCTGGTCAACAGCGGCTAAAATAAATAAAAGCAAAGTCCGCGAAATCGATTTATAAATTTCAGATCTCATGTGCAAATTGTACACAAAGTCACTAAATATTTTGGACATCAGTGCAACTGCTGTTTCAGATAATTCGTGCATATAGGCGAGCGTTGTTTTGTTTTGTTTACGTTTTTTTTGTCTTAGTTAAAATTCGTGTTTACAATTACGTTACCAAAAACCAACCAAAAAAACCCCAACGGAAGAAGCTCCATATATAAGATTTAATTCAATTTAGCTTTTATATTTATATCCATCATTGAAATAAAATAATATTATAGTTTGAGCTATAACCTATGCAATTAATTAATTAATTCAATTCATTGAAAGTTTATCCCAGATCTGTTAATTATTATATGACATTGCATCCATTATACGACAAAGACAACAACATTCAATTAAACCATTCATCAATTTCACTACATTGACCATTTCAATAATTGATATAGTTCGAACTATAGACACTTTATAACGTCACAATTGATTGATTCATAATCTATTTATATATACCTGCAAGATATACCATAGACCAGCTATTATTTATATTTATCACACATTCACTATTATCAACAACAATTAAATTATTTACAATCTTACCACTAATATTTAACGTCGGATTCTAATTCACCACACTTTACATCATATAGGCATCACCACAAAGATGAATTATACATGCAGCAGCACCAGTACCGGTGTCAGTACGTCGACGACAAAGGAAAATGTGACAAGCAGCAGTAACACCACGTCAAGCAACAGAAGCAGTAACAGCAGCACCAACAGTAACAATAACAGTAACGGTAACAGATCAAAGGAGAAAAGAAGAAGCTATATCAGAAACTCAAGCGGTGGCAGAAGCAGCACCAGCACAAGTCCCATTGTGCCCATAAGCGCCAGCTTCCATCAGAACATCAACATAGTACACCACCATCAGCATATGGCTTTGTTTCCGAATGGCAATGCTAACAATAAAATGCGTTCTGTATCGGATCCAATAGAATCCGAACATACGGTGGAACACGATCCTTCGTATAACACATCCAAGATAAAGACAAATTCGATCATAAAACTACTACTAATCGGAGATGCAAGTGTTGGTAAATCGTCGTTGATTGTCAGTTACTGCGACGATGTGTTTGTTGAGAACAGTACAAAGACCACCGTGGGAGTCGATCTGAAAGTGAAAGTTGTAAACGTTGATGGAAGGTTCTTCAAAAGTGTGATATGGGATACCGCCGGCCAGGAGAGATACAGAAACGTTATACCATCACTCTATAAGGGCACGAACGGTGTGATGCTAACGTACGACGTGACGGACATGAACTCGTTCCTAGGGTTGTACCATTGGATACAGGAGTGCTACGACTATTGTGACTCGTCAAGGACTGTGTTCTATCTCGTGGGCAACAAGCTCGACCAGCTGGACAACAAAGTTGTCACAACAGACGACGTGAAGAGACTCATACAACACGTCAAGAAGAACTATTCTGGGTTTAAGATCAACGCAGCGTTCGAGGTGAGTGCGAAGTATTCTGATTTGGTTTATGGGTTATTCGATACCGTTATAAAAGATTTGGTTCAAAACAGGTGCTATTTCGATGAGCAGAAGTTGAGGAATAAGAGAAGCATCGACCTCTCCACGACAAGGGATGACTTGAATAGAAAGAATTCGTGTTGTTCTTATTGATGTTTCTTCTACATAATATAATTTGCATTACATATAATACATCATAACATTCTATTGCATTTAGAACATGGAGATCTCACACCGTGACATAATGATAATAATTATTGGGAAGACTCACTAGCCGGAGTACCCTCTCTGGTGCCAACCCTCGATCTGAAGTACATCTTTCTGAACTCGTCGTGCATCGTTATTGCTCTGTTCTCTTCACCGTTGAACCCATCTCCACGGTTGACGTAGACCAACAGCCTTCTTGACCATTTGTTGAACTCCTGGACAAGATGATGCTTCAGTTCAAGATTCTTATGCAACGGTATGATCGTTGGTTCAAAGTTATCGTTTGAGGTTGGCATCCAAAATGCCAATCGACCATTTATAGGCAGCCTCTTTGAGGCAAACTGTAAGAGGTCATACAAGAGACTATCCAGCTCATAGGGCTTCTTCGTTGGAATGTAATCCTTCATCAAATATGCCTTTTCTCCACCAATGACAATGTTCTCCTTACCTTCAAACTTCTCAGGGTTCTTAGCTCCCAATACCTTGAGACCTTCTCTTATTCCATAAGGTGGATCACATACAATCGTATCTATAACCATATCTGGTCTCAGAGCATTATGCGTAAAGTCCATTGTCAAGACATCCATGAAAAGATGTGGCATCTGGTACTGTTTGAAGTTACTGTTGATGTTGATATCCTCGCCCTTGCCCTTTATAAGACGTCCATCTATATCAGAACCAACGGTTAAAGAGCCATAATGGGCACCTGCTACCAAGAATGAACCTGTGCCGACAAATGGATCGTACATGATCTTACCAGGCTCACAATGTGCCAGATTACAGGTCACCAATGCCAACTCTGCCTCGAATGTGGTGGTTCCTATGTATTTTCTCTTCTTCAGATCGTATTTCTCCACTATTCCCTTTGTTCTTGCACTCAACTCAATCTCTCTACCGAAATAGTACTTTGAAGGTAGTTCGGCAGATGTATGTTCACTTGGTGGACAGTAGTGCTCGAGGATCGTGAATACTTGTTCAGGATTCTTCATTCTAATTGGACCCTGGAATCCCAAGTATGTGAATCGTTCAATCAGTTTGATCTTTTCACTGTTTGATCTTTTACCCTTATAACCTAAAACATCAAATTTAAACGTTGTATTTGAATAAGTAGACCATAGTTCGCTTGATCTGTTCTTAACGTCCTTATGAAGCTCTTCCTCCGTTTCACCTTGTCCCCAAAGCTCGTAGATACCCCTTGAAAGGACACCACGGGATACAAGTTTCTTTGCACTGTCATCATCTTTCAATCGTACAATCATGAATGGACTAGAAGGATCATGATCGGATAGGTCAACTTCGATGTCGTAGAGATCAGCTAGAGCACGAAGTTCAGCAACACGAAACTCAGGATGTTGCTGAGCTAGAAATATGACGTATTCTTTCATTGGTGGTGTGAAGATAAACAGTCGAATTCTTTGACTATGAACGTTGGTATTAATTATATAAATCATCACTCTTATTAAAAGAGCTCATCGCAGCTTTTTTTTTTAATTTTTTTAGCAGTTTACGCTTAGTGCAAATTTGCGTAGTTTGGCATAGATTCATAGCGCAAATTTCTGTAAATTACCAGTTTAGTAAAACTTTCCGCAAATTACACCTGTGAAGCAAAAAAAAAAATACATATATAAAGGGGGGTTGTTTTCATCAAATAATTTAAACGGCACTGTATATTTCTTGTCGTTGTTGCCAACATTTATATCATTCAATTGGTCGATATAAATATATAACACTCACATATTTACATCCATATATACATATATACATAAGTCATATATATAAACTGTGTATATATTTATCATATCCTATCAACTATACTACGTTATAAATATAAATAGGTACATACTATACTATAAGTACACCGTTATCATTTATAACAGCATTAACTCATTAGCAGAATATAATTATAAATTTATATATATATATTGCTGAACTATCTGATATCAATTGTCACTGATATTACAAAAGAATTACCAAACCAGCATATTTGATAATATCACGATGTCATTATCAGACGAAGAAGCTCTTTTCGACGATATCTACGAAGAAGAAACCAAGAAGGCTCCAGTTGTCGAGGAACCTACACCAAAAGTTGAAGAAGGATCGCAAACTGCCACAGCTGAAGAAGGCGTTGCTTCAACTGAAGAACAATCAGCTGAGCCAGCCCTAGTGGATCCAGCTCAGCCAACATCTGCCACCACCGCATCCCAGGACTCATCGGAAGTCAAATATGACACTGCAATTCCTACTTCAGCAGCAACGACAGCAGCAGCTGTTGCTGCTCAACTAGCGACAGCATCTTCAACTCAAGAGTCAATTAATCTATCACAACAGCCACCAGTTTCTCAAACCCCATCCTCATCGTCTTCTTCAGGAGCTCAAAACAACAGCAACAACGAAAAGGCAGATCTCAGTCGTGATGCAGGAAAGATGTTCATTGGTGGTTTGGATTGGGATACAACAGAGGATTCCCTTAAGGATTATTTCTCCGAGTTTGGTGAAGTCATCGATCACACGATCATGAGAGAGCCATCGACCGGTAGATCCCGTGGATTTGGTTTCTTGACGTTTGCAAATAAGAGCTCTGTGGATAAAGTCCTTAGACAACAACATGTGCTCGATGGTAAAGTGATTGATCCAAAGAGATCCATTCCAAGGGAAGAACAGAATAAGACAGGTAAGATCTTTGTAGGTGGGTTACCACCAGATGTTCGTCCTCACGAATTTGAGGCCTTCTTCGCCAAGTTTGGTGAAATTATCGATGCTCAATTGATGCTGGACAAGGATACAGGAAGATCCAGAGGCTTTGGCTTTGTCACTTTTGATTCACCGGATGCTATCGATAGAGTCTGTCAAAGTAGATACTTGGACTTTGAAGGCAAACAAATCGAGGTCAAAAGAGCCGAACCAAGAGGCCCACAACAACAGCAGAACCATCAACAGCAGCAACAGAGTCGTTACATGCATCAACAGCAGGGTATGTCCAATATCGGCGAGCAACAATATCAATCGCATGCTATGCAATCTCAACAACAGCAGCCACAAATGCCAAACGGCGGCGCTGCGTATGGTAACGTGTCACAGGAGATGATGACAGAGTATTTCCAAAGATTGCAACAATACTGGATGATGATGCAACAACAACAGGGAGGAGCTGGTGCAGGGGCTACCGACGCTGCTGGGGTAGCTGGTGCTTCTCAAATGCCACAGATGCCACAGATGCCACAGATGCCTCAAATGCCACAGCAACAACAACAGCAACAGCAACAGAGTGAAGGCGGAATGGACTCATTACCAAGTGGACCAGCTTCTTTCAACAATCAGTTCCCACGAGGCCCAGGAGGAGGTGGAAATGGAGGTGGTAGAAACGGTGGTCGTGGACGTAGAGATAGAGGCGGAAGACGTGGAGGTTATCATCCTTATAACCGTTAGTAGTTAAAGTAGCAACCTGATTAGGAAACAAAATAAGATGTTGAAATTATTTTATTCTATTAGCTAGTGAGTATATAAGAAGTGTATATACACGTTATATATTGTATGAATAGCAGTACTGTACTGTCATCGTAATAGCAGTGAAATCAGTAGCAATTGTAGTGTAAGAAGTGGTAATAGTACAGAAAGACATTATCTAGACAGTGGAGCGAGCAAGGAAAAAAGAATAATGCACATGAAGCAGTGAACCCCTATGATATGATCGTGAATGGGAGTAGTGCAGAATGAATATTGACAAGCAAACAAATAAGAAAAGAAGAGATAAAACAACAGTTATGACTAAAACAGAAAAGGAAAACAGAGAAAGGATAGCATAAGGAGGTTCATCATTTCAGTTGTGGAGGTAGATTTCCATGACACAGCCATCCAATCGGTTGTTTTAAATCCTTTTCCCTATCTAGAACTCTGTAATCCTCCAGAAGTCTAATGCATTCATTGAGAGTAAAACCCTTAGCAATACCGTGCTCAATTGCATAGTAAATCACTTTTCTCCGGTTGAACTTCTTAGAAGTTGCCGGATCACGTCTCCAACCAGTCCTATACTCCAGCTCAAGCGATTTTATAGATGGTTGTCCGTTGAGTCCAATGGCATATTCGTTCCAAATCTCTTGAACAGAACTTGGTGCCTTAATGAATGCATACTCCTTATCGTATATCTTACGCTCTTTTCTCGGTAAGTGATCATCCGAACCATCAGAAGTTCCAGATCCCAGGCCCATGCTGATGTGTCTTGATGTGTTTACACTCGAAGGATCAACACCACTAAGTGGATCATCCAGTATCGAAGAAGGATCCGTGTTGTTAGATCTTGGAGATTGGTTCTTTTGGCGCTTTGGTACACGATTCTCAACGTGTCTGGCAGATGAGAGCTGATGCGGCTGTATCTGCTGAGGTATCTGCTGTTGAGCAACTTGCTGTTGTACTTGTTGCACTTGTTGGCCTTGTCCCTGAGATTGGGGAATCTGTTGACCAACAGACTGATCTTGGGGCTGTTGCTGTAGATGGCCGTGTTGCTGAAGTTGACGATGTTGATTGAGTTGGTTCAGCTGCTGTTGCTGTTGGTGAAGTTGTTGTGATTGTTGTTGCTGCTGTTGCTGCTGCTGCTGCTGCTGCTGCTGGCGTTGTATTCTAGAGTGTTGACGAGATTGCTGCTGCATCTGTTGGAAGTTCTGTTGAACAGCCGCCATGTGTCCACTCTGCTGCTGTTGCTGCTGTTGTTGTTGTTGCTGCAACTGTTGCATTGGCTGAGTTGTCTGCTGTTGAAGAAGCTGGTTCTGAGGAAGAGCAGTAGACGCCAGCAGTTGATCATTAGCGTTCATCCTTGAGCTTGAAGGTAACATCGATGAGGACGTACCGTTCTGCTGAGCCGTTAGTCCTGCAATCGTCCCGTTGATCAAAGAATTGGTGTCGTTTGTTATTGAGGAAGCAGATCCTACTCCTGGATTAGCCGCCGAGATGGCTAACGCGCTATATTCATCGTTTGCACTCATGATAGCGTTAATCTTCTGCAACACATTATTCTCCTTGGCCTCTTGGTATTGGCGATCCTCTTTGACCAAGTCCAGAAGTAAAGACGCCATATTCGTCAATTGATTCTGAGTCTTTGTCTGTTCCAACTGAAAGGTCTTTTGTGTGTATTGGATATCGCTTTGAAGAATATAAACATGGTTCTCAAAACCCTTTATCTGATTCTCCAAGTTCTTAACTTTATCCTTCAAGTGTTTGATTTCTTCAGACATCTTGAAGATTGTTTGATGAGGAGGAGATGGATAAGTCTCCTTAAAATTGTGGAATATTGAAGGTTAGAGTTGAATTTGCAGTAGATCGTATCTCGTTGTTTACCTTTTTTGGTAGTTGTGATATGAGACTAGAGAAGTACAGCTTTCGATTCTTCCTTTGTTTTGATTTCGATGATAGACTGATTGTGGTGGACCTGATTATAGTGGTTGATTCAGAGGTCAATGGGCTAGTGTTAACCTGTATATGGCTTATCAACTGGTTAACTATTGACACTTGTTTGATGATGTAGACAAGCGCTATTGTATGCTGTATCTGTGATGTTCTGATGTTTGTCTTCAATGTCCTCTATTTATTATTACAATGGTAGGTTTGTCTTGTTTTTTTTGGTTTTTAGGGATGTCTTGAGGTGTAGATGTCCAAAGATTCCAGGTTGTCCATTTTTTCTATGATGTTTTGTCCTTATATTTTCGTCGCGTTTCTTTTTCTTTTGTGCTGTTTTCTGGTAACTTTCCCCCCATCAGCTATATTATTAGTAACAAATCATATGCTAAGGTTAGAAAAAAATCGCCTTGCAGGTTTAGTTAAATAAAAAGGATTTATCGATAGCTGGCATCTTTAAAGGTTTCGTCATGAGCCAAATTGTACTTGCTACTATGTATAAGTGTAGGGTACAACATCAGAAAATATACAAGAACTTCCTTTTCATTATCGATTCTAAAACGTCTGTTATATATAGTTACTGCTCACTTTGACTACTTTATATGGCAACAACAAACAGTAAAAATCGATCATGATATAGAGTAGAGCTTCATGGAAAAGACAAAGGCCATCAAAGCTACTAGAATGTGTCATTTATAATATACCACCGCTTGATATATAGCTGTTTACCTACCATTAATTATGTATTGTCCTTAAATATTTAGTTTTAGTCTTTGTCCAACGTCTATACATGTCCTAAAGACATGGACAGAGTATACTAATTTTCTACCAGCTGCAACTTATTATATAGTCATTTTTCTGTATTTTGCAGAACGTAGTTTTGAACTAGCGTGAGCCATAGATATAATTTTCACAGCGCCTGGCCGTTACATTTGATAATTCCAACACCAGCGGCATTATCAATGGACAAAAAGACAAATAAGCTGTACACGTCTAACAAAATTTAGGACAAATTTTAGATCAAGACATTATTTAAAAAGACACTGAGGCCTGGTGGGTTATAGGACAGTGAAGAGCATCAGAGATACTAATCATCGATTGAGATATACTCTGTATATCGTAAGGCAGAATATTGGTAATCCTCAGCATTATTGTTCTTATTCCTCAAGGCTCAATGTATGATGAGATTGAGCTATAATAAAATTTCGCACTAGGCTCTGATGCAATACTTTGACCATTACGTCTGCCTTAATTGTAAGGGCTTCTAGGTTTAGAGCTAAAACAAGATATACAAACCTCATTTTCTAATGCATGAAGGCTTCATATGATGACTGTTTATATGTACATACCAGCTGTTAGCAGTAAAACACATCGTGTTTTATGGCTTTAAACGGGAATGAACCTTCCAATTTGAGAACAACTTTTCAAAGCTGTACTTTAACATTATACTGCATATGCCTATATGCTGAGCATTATACAAGACATACAATTGAAAATCTCCGATGTTGTTTGTTCAAATTTGTGTGTACCTTTCCCTTTCCCTTTCAAGATTTATTTGTTGATTGTTATGCATCTTTTGATGCAACTTTAGGAAGTTGACATCCCAAATTGAGAATGAAGACGCGTTGCTGCAGTGCAAGCTACTTGGAAAGAAAATAAAAGGCACATAATCATGTCTTCAGTGTTAAGGCACACAATCACACTTACATGTGTTATAGCACAGTTTGTATACAGATCACGTAAGTAGCTTGAGATGAGCAATAGATTGAAGTACAACGTTCTCAAAAGCTAGCTAGCTCATCCTGCGTCTCAAGCAGACATTGTCTCTTTACTTGATGCTACACATTTCAAACAGAGATATCAGATGTCTTCCTACCAACAATTTGCTGATATTATAAGCCGTCATCGACTGAACCAGAGCAGCTACTCATCGCTCGTTGGCCCAGAGCACTTCAGTCCAGAAGCTTACACTGCGAAACGCGAAAAAAAGACACAGGCGAACCTTCAGCTCTCGACGCGTCAGCCGTCAGTGCTGCGAAACGCGCGTCCGAGAAAACGTCAACAGAAACGCATCCTGCACCGTAGCACAAACAAAAACAATCACACAGAAGCACAGCTCGCATGAGGCAATGAACCTTTGAGAAGAAGAATAAGAAGTATAAGCACACACTCAGACTCACACACATCTGGTACACAGCGACAGTAACAAGAGCAAACAACTCCGAGGTGCACACCTTGGGCCCCCAAAGGCGAGCCTTCCGTGGTCCTACCGTGTTTAATGCCTTCATCAGCTGTGCATAACGTGTGCCTTCCGTAACCTCATCCAGTGTTCTCGATGGCTCTCGATCATACATCTTTGAAACCTTTTGAAAACTATATAAGTATGTCTTTGTTTCCACTTTCTCTTTGAAACTTAGATTTACTTATTCTTTCCTTTCTTCATCTTATTCATACAGACTACACTTGGTACTACTCATAGACCGTCCATTCTTTTAACACAAACACAAACACTCACACATATACAATGAAGTACTCTACTATTGCTTACGCCGCCTCTGTCGCTGCTGCCGTCTCCACCGAGGTCACATCTGTCGTCACCGTCTCATCTGAGGCCACCACCTTGGTAACCATCACATCATGCGGTACCAAGACCTGTGTCACCACAGTCTCCTCCGCTGTCTCCACCACCACATCCACCACCACCGGTGATGAAGAGGTTGTCACTGCCACCACCACTCTTCACCCAGCTGCCAAGGAGTCATCCGTCACATCATCAGCTTTGACCACCTCTGCTGCTCCAGCAAAGTCCTCTTCAGATGAGATCACATACGTCGACGAGACCACAACACCAACTGTTACCATCTCAACACAGGCTTTCACCGATATCACAACCACTCCAACCGTCTACTCCACCATCAGCAACCACACAATTCCAGCTCTCAGTAGTTGGGAAGGTGCTGCTGGTTCTTTGAACCCAGCTGCTTACGGTGCCATGGCCGTTGTTGGTGCTTACTTGTTGCTCTAAATCTGATTGAATATCAGCAATATAGCATAAAACAACAAAAAAAGCATCTTTAATGGGTTTCTGGTTTCTTGGTTCTTTATAATTTATATAAGTGACAGTTAATGATTATGTACAATAGACAATATTTTTTTTAATAACATTTATAGCTTGAAGCTTTTGTAGAACACTAAGAGTAACGATATATAAGATACGAAGATAAGACAATAGAAATAAATATTAACGTCGACATAAATATCATAAATATCATAAATATCAATATAAATACCTTATAAATAATTATATATGAACACCACTATCTGTGTCTAACCAATAAGAGTTCTCTAGTGATCAACCATGCTTAATACTCGGATAACCTCAGCTTTTCACTCAACTGTCTTGCAGATATACCAACGTTCTTTCTAAATCCCATTCTTTCAGGACTATTACCTCTACTCTTTATCTCATCATCCTCAAGGTCGAAATAACCATATCCACCGAGTAAATAGTTCAAATTTCCTGATCTTGTATGTTGTAATCTTCCTCTCTCTTTCAACTGTTCTCTCGTGGAGATCTCTTCATCGTAGATATGTTTAACTTCCTCCAAATAATTACGTAAAGTATCAACAAATCTTTGAGTTTGACGATGTTTACTGGAGACACAAACCGTTATAGAATCGGATTTGATGATATATGCAATACCAAACCCATTTGAAGCGGTTGGTCCAAATCCAAATACTCTCAAGGCAGGATTACCACAGTTAGAAGTAGAAATCACAGAATTGTTCAACTTATCCCAACCTGAATCTGCAAATATCGAAGGGATCTCTTTCGAAATGAAACCTTCATTGTCGTTATAGTCAATTATAGCAACATCATTGTTATTACCAATTGTGGAATCACTATGATGATCATCGTCATCGTCATCATCATTACTAGCATCATTGCCCTTCTGCTCGGCTAAATATCTTCTCCATATACAGAACAATGCATAGAGATGACGATCTTGACCTAATCCCTGAGAACATCTCTTTGTAGTCTCTGTATGACGATTACAAGCATTTTGCAAAAGTTCCAATTTTTCCGAACCTGAACTGTTTTCAAAAAAACGACGAACAAATAGATTCGATTCCATTGAAACTGTTCTTATAGCTTCTGTTCTACCATGTAAGAACTGTTTGGTCATTGCAGGTTCATAAGTACATTCAACTTTACCATACAATGCATAATAAGCAGCTTGAAATGACATTTGAACAAATGCATCTGGTGAACATTTAAATTTCTTGATCATATTGGAACCATAGTTGTTGAATTCCAATACTGCGAATTCATTCTGTGATATCAAATCTGATAATCTTGTTTCACCAAATCTTAAAGAGAGAGATAGATCAGATGTTAAATTCCATTCCAATTTTCTTGGAATTGTAACGACATTCGTATCGATTTGATCCTTTTGTAATAGAGATGGAGATTTTGATTTCCAGATGGATGGAGAATTTGGATTTATAGCTTTGGCAAATTTAAGAATTGAATCTGTATAGATATCAGAGCAGTATCTCAAAACCGTATGACCATCGACACCGGTATGTTCAAAGTTTATACCAGCTTTGGCATTCTTCGTGACGATCAATTGTAGTTTATCGTACCATCTGTTGGTACAGGTACCAACCTGGGCACCTTTATCCAAGATACTCAAACCACAGAGCATGTTCTTCGATAGATCCGAAAGAGTCTCGAGCTCAATGTCATCCAATACGACAACGAAGAGAGCAGAGTCAATGATACGCAAGATCTTGTAGTTGATTGGATCATTGATCAAATTCGATCTTAACGATGCCCATGCTTTTCTATTTTCAGTGGTCAATACACCAAATGAGGATCTTGCAATCTCTGAAGGTGACGATTTGGAAGAATCTTTCAAGATGCTGTCAAAGTTAAAAGCCAATTCGTCATCGGTAAGGATCAAATTGTTCTGCTTATCCAACACGTCAAACCAGTAGAACTGTGATCTCGAAAGTACAATGATGTGATGTGACGAAGGGTCGCTTTGCATGACACATCCAGTTGAGGTTGGTATCCGCGCAGAGCCAAACAGCTTGTTGTACTGCTCCATACAGAGCGGTGTTCCTCTGATCGTATCCGGTGGGAGTTCCTCTCTTCTAAGTGCTCTTACAAACTCCAACGATGACGTTGTCAAAGATGCTGCACGCTTCACCTGGGTGTTATTCATTGGAGTTGGGTCATCCTCCAGCAGAAAGAACGGGTTCAAGTTGAGAACCACTGGGGAGTCGTAGTTCAAGTACGAGTCGTACCAGAACTGTTCGATATAAGAAGGACGTGTCTCTGCGTACTGTCTTAACTGTTGATCCAAGTAGGGGCCTATACCCTTTAGAAAGTCGTTCGTGGCGGCTATTGTACGTGTATGTTCATCTTCCGTTTGCAGAGGCTTGAGAGCTCTGAGGTAGCTTTCGCAAGTCTGTTTGAGGTCAGGGATGGGTAGTTTTTTGAGTTGATCTTGGTACTCAAAGGTTGACATTGTGTAAGTGATTGAGTGAATATGTTGTGTGTATAATGAACCTAAGTGAAGATATTACTGTTTCTCAATGCTAGGCTTCCGTAGCTTTATATATAAACACAACAGCCAAATCGACTTTTGTCCATGAGATATTATTTTATAACATCATGGCATATGACCAGTACCATAAACAATAGAATTATTAATGTTTATTGATAAGCTGCTATTTGTCCGTTATTGTCCTTATGATTAATGCTCTACATGCTATATATGCAAATAAAAGTTATAGTCATGAATCGCTGTCCCACAGCGTTGATCACACACTCACGGCTGTATGGAACATTTCCACAAATTTTCATAAAATGTGTCATTCGAATTTGTTCTTAGCGTGCGTGTCCCATGACCACCTGCAATACATAAATATGGGACACTAGTCATAATATTTATATAGGACAAGATTTGAATACAAGTCATCAATAATTGTTCATTCATTGGACAGTTGTCAGTTTGGACGGCTGGATGTACATAATCTTACAACGTTCTCTTCGGAGTCCATACATTACTACTCGTCCTTGTATCCTTACTTTTAAGATACAAGCTGGACAATGCTACAAACAACAAACGTCATCTGGTCAACTATGTGACAAAGTACAAACTTGTCAAATGTCATAATCATAGACCTTCCCGTATGTTCCCATAAGACAAACAGGACAAATCGTTAAAGATATTTATGCCAATAGTCATGCGCATAGAATAACATATCGCGGGGGAGGGGCCAAATAACCCACAATTTATAAATTTACAGTAAACCATGAAAATATAGAATGAATTCGCGGAAAAATCAAAACACCAAATTTTATTACGTAAGTACTGTTAGAGGACACATCATATTACCAAGATCTTTGGCAATAGACATAGAATTCACAATTAATGCCAATTTATTCAATGATACTAAAACTCTTTGTACTCTTTGTATGATTCTTTGTCATATAATTGGGAGATGTAACAATGTCATGTCTTGCAGGAGTATGTATACCTAGATCTTCATTAATGACATATGCACTATATCTACCTTGGGTATTAATTGAAGCACCATGATTGGTATTAGTACTAGTACTTGAGTTATTTGTGCTTATGGTCTGTTTAACCGATTGAATTGAAATATTGTTATTATCATTATTGTCATATGTCTTATTAAGGGTCTTTAATGAATCATTTGAAGATGAACTATTTATAGCATTTGTTCGTACGATTGGATTACTAGAAACTCGTTTTCTTAAAGATGGGAATTGAGAAGCTGGAACAGAGATTGGATGATTTGAAGACCTTGAATGAATCTTACCATTGATTGAATTATTGATACTAGATGCCATCGTTGTATTATAATTGTTTAAATTATGATAATTTGGAGAGGGCATTATTGGTGAAGAAGATGAAGAAAATGAAGATGAAGGAGTTGAAAATTGTGGAGATTGTAATGTCATAGATGAATTAGATGAAGATGATAACAAAGGTAATGACCGTGAATGATAGTGAGAATGTGAATTTGGCCTTGGTAAGGGCTGTATAAATCTAGGAAGTTGTTCTTTAGTTGGGGTATTATTAGCTGTAGTAGAGATTGTACTTGATGTAGCGATGGTATTACCTGTTGTGATGGTTGACGGTGAAGATGGAGAAGCAATAGACTTCCATGCGTTGATTTCATCTTCGTCAAGATCCAGATGGTTTAACAGTGATGTGTTATTACCATTGCTATTGGCCGAGTTACTGTTGTTATAACCCATCAAGTCAGGTGTATCATATGCCTCCTTGTGGCCCACGCTGTATTGTTGATGGCCACTATTTATGTCATAATCATCGTTTATATACCGTTGTTGGTTGGTGAGCATGATGATGATGATGATGATGATATGTGGGATATGTGTATGATTGCTGTGGGAAAGACCGTGTGGGATGTTTCAGTGTTATGCTTTGTATATATATAAAGGTTCACATTTATTTGTTTTGTCTAAATTCCACACTGAGCTGCTCCTGCTTATTGTGCAATTAGCGAAAATTCATACAAAAGCTAAAAAATATTTACGCGACGTCAAGAAACTACAGTTACGTCATACAAGGAATATATATAAATAAAATGTGTTCTGCTGTCTTTTATTTGTAAAAATTTCGTATAACCGCGTCAAAGTTAGGGTGGGCGCCCTTAACATAAATAAATATTTCTTATGACTGAACGGAATGAACAGCGATGTGCTATTCGAAAGTGTAGGAACATAAATAACAGCGACACATTTCGAGCAAAATGAGGTACTCTTGCAAGGGGATGTTAGCTACAGAATGTCTTATCTAAAAAAGAATGTTGATCAGTGTTAAAATTACTGCTATACGACGCGTCTTATAATCAATGGCTGCTGGTGTATGTTTCAAAGACCAACAGTAATAGAAGTCGTGCCCCTAACACACTTACATAATCATTTGCCTTTGACGTTAAACAGTCCAATAAATAAAACCAAA
Organism: Williopsis lachancei; assembly: GCA_030567175.1. Classification (NCBI taxonomy): domain Eukaryota; kingdom Fungi; phylum Ascomycota; class Saccharomycetes; order Phaffomycetales; family Wickerhamomycetaceae; genus Williopsis; species Williopsis lachancei. The sequence goes on from JAJLRR010000213.1 coordinate 53,456, forward strand.
AAACACACCGAATTAAGGCTGAATAAATATATTTATGTCATAAACCAGTGAAGCGCACCTCCAGATATAAATTTATACATTCAGCATACAACGCACAATAATACACAACACGCCAATAATGGAACGAATGGCATTGCACTGGACAGATTCCATACCACCGATAACCAAGATATGGTGTTGTGGTATAGTACTAACATCTACGTTGGTATCAGCAAGGGTTATTAAACCAGAAGATTGTCTATTCATACCCAATTTAGTTTGGCAGAATCACCAATATTGGAGAATACCATTGTCATTGACGTATCATGGAACAATAGATCTCAATCTATTACAGACGTTGTTCAATCTAACTTCATCAATGGCCGATATAGAGAACTCTATGTTTTCACCTTTTGAATTTATATGGTTCTTAGGATTAGTTACTGTGATGTTCGTTTTCAATAGATCTGTTGATATGTTCAGTATATTTAGCAATAGTTCTACTAATGCTTATACAGAGAGTGGGATATTAAGCACGATCCAACAATTAGAACCTTCACTTGGATCTGATCTGTCATTAGTTCTATCCTATATTTGGTCAATGAAGAATCCAAATGAATACATTAGTGCATTCTTGGTCATTAGAGTCCGAGCATATTTCTATCCAGTGATGATTTTAACGATATCGATACTGATGAATTATAACCAGTTGTTTAACAGTAACAGTACGATAAATTTAGGTAAAATTCTTTTGGAAAGATTTGGTAAATTGATGCTTATTGGACATTTTTTATATTATTTTTATGAAGTTTTCCCACTTATTTATAAAAATTTGAACCCAATTGGTCCAATTTGGTTGATACCAAAGTCTTTAAGACAAAGAAATGAAAGGTTGTTTAAATTAAAGTTGATAAGGGAATATTTAAATGAAATTAACGTTAACGTTAATGCAAATGGGAATATAAATAATGATCATGCAGATGGAAATGAAAATATAAATGGAAATATAAATGGAAACAACAATGCAAATATTAATGACATGGCGGCTATCAATTGATCGACAAATATATTTGAATAAACCTGAGCGGTTATACACTCTCATCATCGTCAATATATGTTATACCAAATTTTGCATAGAACGCTCTATCAATCTTCTCATCGTTATACGTAGTATCACTATCATGAGTATTCATTTCATATGGTCTGTCATTATACCTATTCCTATATCTATACCTTTTGTTATTTGCAATGTTATTGAAGTTGTTATAGTTATTGTTGTTATTATTTGTAACTCCCTTTATCAACAATCGATATAATTCTTTGTCAAGTGGATCTTTTAATTCATCAGATATATCAACGTTACTGTTAACGTCATTATTTCCAAGCAACAAGTTTACAGTATTCATGGTTATAACGTTCATATCTTTGAAAACGTTAAACTTTTGTAAATTCTTGTCAAAAAATTGAGCATATCCCGGATTTATAGTTTCAATCATTGGCGTTATTAGTTTATAACATTTATCAATTTTATCGAGAAGTGATAATTTATTATTATTATCTTCATCTTTTTTGTTGTTATTTTTAACCAAAGATTTATAACCAGGTTTCTTAATCTTCAAGTTTGGAATAAATTTATCCTTCTTAGTAACCGTGGTTGATCTGGATCTTCTAGTGTTCACTGGCTTTGTCGATGTCTTTTGTTTGTCGGTGTAATTGACCTTGATATCCTCTGCTATATCCTCATTCTTTATATCAATGCTGTTATCGTTGTTATTGGATGATTCTGCTTTAATAACAGGCATACTATCCTTATAGTTAATTTGATAAATATATTTATATCACAGCTATTCCTTGAAGTTTCAAATGACAGAATTTTCTTTATAAATTTAATCTTCGATGAGCTAGTGCTCGTACCAGATTCGCTGGTGCTTACATAATATGTTATTCAGCAAAAATTAAACATTAATGTAGAGATTGGTTTATATAAATAGACGTTATTATTATTGCAGTTATATAAATATTTCTAATATGAGTTACTATTACAACTCATCTTTGACAACTTCCTTTTCCTTACTTCCCTCCTCTTCAAACTGTGATTCATTGACTCCGTTACGAATCTTTGAAGACCAACCTCTTGCCCTTTCAAATCCATTTTCTCCATACTGATAGTTTGAAAAAGTTTCATAGATCTTATCCCTTGAAGTAGCAACGAATGGACCATGTTGGACAACCGGTTGGTCCAATGGTTCACCACCGATGAGTACGAATCTTGTGTTTCCTGACTGTGAGGCATCGACGGATCCAACGATAGAATCACCATCCTGTTTGAAGAAAACTGCGTTATATTGATCAACTTTTGTAGCACCGTTGTTCAACGATAATGAACCTTCAATGACGTATAAGAATACGTTAAAGCTCTTTGGGAACTCTTGAATAAATTCACCACTTGGCTTAATCTCATAATCGTAGTAATGAACTGCAACTTTTGCTAAATTTTGAACAGATTTAACCCCATAAGATTCACCCGCAATTACTTTAACGGTTATTTTATCATTTGGTTTGGCAATTGGTATCTCATCATTCTTCAAATCTCTATACAACGGATCACATTCTTTTAATTCAATAGGTAAATCAACCCAAAGTTGCATACCTATACATGGTTTATTATCACTTGTCTTTACGGGGATTTCAGCATGGACAATACCCTTTCCTGCAGTCATAAATTGTAAATCACCTGGTTTTAAAACACCGGTTGATCCTGTGAAATCTTCATGTGCAATCATACCATCAAGGACATATGTGACGGTGGAGAATCCATAATGTGGATGATCTGGGAAACCAGCAGGTGGTTTAACGTTAAAATGGTCCAACATTAAGAACGGTGGGAAATTTCTTTGATTCATTGTACCGATAGATCTTCTGACTTGTGCACCGACACCTTCTTCTTGTGCAATTGCCAAAAATGCCTTGAGTATTGAACGAGGAGCCACCATATTACCGTTATTTTTGTTTGTTTTAGTACTGGTGCTTATAATGTCCTTAATAGCTGGCTTGTTGATAGTTTGGTGTGACAATGTGGTAGTGTTAATACTGTTTACTGATCAGTGATACACTAGTGACGAATTTTAGAAACTTTTTAATTCAAACTTGGTTACTTTGTCTTCTTTTATAGTGCATTAAACCAGCCAATGAACAATTTTTTTTTACAAATTTATAAATTTACAAATGATTACGTACGTTGTACGTCATGATGATCAAGTAAATATAATTATTTTACAGCTAGCGCTAAATCTGCCGGCTATTTCAAATTTTTACATAATTCTGAGTAAGTGAAACGTAAATATTTATTGTTGTTGGGGCAACGGCGACGATTAGTAAATATTTTTCTACTTATGAAGTTGAATTATAGGCGGACCCAAACTGACACATAAAAATAGAAATTTTTAATGCCGCCACTGGCCAATAAATACAAGGCTAACACACCGACGTTCTTACCGCTTGTGATAAATATATAGCATTACATATAGCAGTACATCAGCAGTAACTAGCTGTCCTACAACGGTGAATTACCAGCGCAGTAGAGAATGACACGCAGATCTGATATTCTGGTCCACTGGCCAGCTTTACGAAAGAATTCTATAAACAATCTATCTAACGCTTTAAGTGGATATATCACCAGAATTTCTGTTCTTTAATCATACTGATGAACCTAAAGTACTTGAAGAGACATCATAGCTATGAACAAAACTGTAGATTTTGGTCATAATTATTGTAGATATGAGCAGTTGTCTATCATCAAGGTTACGAGCCATGAAGAAACTAGTCAATCTACCGGTTTCCGGTTTGAGGCCCGTTAACGGCTACACCATTACAGAGTATTAGTGCAACAATATCTCATAAGGTTGATCAATACATAACTAAAACAGGTGTACGTTATACAATATAAGTTGTAACACTTACAAGAGAGAACCCTTATACCATTGGCTACGGACAACTGTGAGTCAGACGTGGGGTACAGACGCCAGGTGTAATCAGCTGAGTACACTACTATACTAGACTACTGTTACTACTATACTAGGTTATAGATCTTGGGATATCGTTCAAGATATAGCATCTCTTACGCACACCCGTAATTTGTTATGCCATAGGTAGTGATATATTTAGTACTAGTAATCAATTGAGTTTGTTAAGTATGTAGTTGATTAAGTGCTAAGCCCAGCGTATGAATCATCATCAGTACTGGTAGTAAATATATTTCTCAGTACACACAGCTATGGAAAAAATATTTCACCCGGCCGTCGGAGTCAAGACACGAAAATATATATTTATACCTACCGGCATCTCCAAATTGTATTACTCATTTACAATCTACAACGAAGTACACTTATAGTAGAGCGTCTGTCATTGTGCACCTTTGAACAGTATAAGTGGCCAACCATTGAGCTCGTTCATTCGTTAGTATAACAGTACCAGTATCATAACATACGTTCACGTGGAAGGACACTACCATAGTTATATACAAAGTACAGTTGAGGATGGTGAGTCAATATTTTTTTTTTCGAAGTCTTCTGAGTTTAAAGCTGTGACCTTCCGTCGATACATGGAGAGTTAGCTGATCTGAACGGGTGTAAGTTTTATGACCATCATCGATGACCATCATCAATATCATAGCCAAGTTCTCCGTCAATGTCACCTGTTTATCGGGGGCTTGAAGTTCTTAACTCCAGGCAGGGACGTTGTATTTCCGCTCATGAGGGGTCAGCGCCCCGGGAGAGCCCCACCAAAATTGATGCTGCGACACTGACAAAGAGCAACGAGGCCAAAAGAAAAGCTGAAAAATACTCACAGAACAGGGCCGAGATCCCAGTCTTATAAGATAGCTGCTAAAGGAGATATTACGGTGGTTCCACAAATATTATCAGCTCATCGTATAATGCCTTCCACAAACAAGCAGCAAGCAGCTGTATGCTCTTTGTCATCGTTATAATATCTCGGATAATAGGGAGCGTGCTTTGTGGTAGCTGTGTTGGTCTCTGATTCTTAGTCATGGGGCTAAGAATTACGTTGTACATATCTACCCCGGATAGAATGGAAAACAATGCATATAATCCTGGCAGGTAAATTTTTACGAAGTGACCGAACATAGAGAGATATCCACGTTGGAGCAATACCCGTCAATCGGACTCCACTCATGCCACCAGCTGCCACCTGTTTCACTCAAAACTCCAATGAATTACACCCTGTTATATCGGATCTTCACAGCTTTAAACTCTGCATTACTAATTATAACTAGTTACTAACGACATATGTCCCCCGCAGTCATCCAGATATTCACAACTATTTAAAGGCTCTGCCATAGCCTCCAATTCGTTTATCAAGAGTTCGATAAATGGATATAGCAATATAATTACTCCAAAGAGAACAATGACTGCATTTTCAAGAACAAAGGCAACAACTCAAACAATCACTTTACCAAACGGTGTCAAATACGAACAACCATTGGGTATTTTCATCAACAATGAGTTCTACAAGACAGACAAGACCATAAGAGTTGAGAACCCTGCAACAGAAGAAGAGATCACTCAAGTGTTTGCAGCTGGTGAAGAAGAAGTTAACTATGCAGTCGATTGTGCGGAATTGGCATTCAACAAACATTGGAGTACATCATCTGCAATTACTCGTTCAAAATTACTTCATAGAATTGCCGATATCGTTGAAGAGAGAAAAGAACTAATGGCTGCAATTGAATCCATGGATAACGGTAAGACACTTGCTTTATCCCGTGGTGATGTTCAATTGGTCATTGACTATTTCCGTTATACTGCTGGTTTCACCGATAAATTGGATGGTCGTTCGATCCCAGATGAAGGATATGTTAACTATACCTATCGTGAACCATTAGGTGTCTGTGGACAAATCATTCCATGGAATTTCCCAATTATGATGCTTTCTTGGAAAATTGCCCCAGCTTTGGCCACCGGTAATACCGTTGTCCTTAAACCTGCTTCTGCTACTCCATTGAACGCTTTGTTCTTTGCCCAGGTGTGTAAGGATGCTGGTGTTCCACCAGGTGTTGTTAACATCATGGCAGGTTCAGGAAAGACATGTGGTGAAGCCTTGTTACAACATCCAAAGATCCGTAAATTGGCATTTACAGGTTCAACTGCAATTGGTCGTGATGTTATGGAGAAGGCTGCCAATTCAAACTTGAAGAAAGTTACATTGGAACTTGGAGGTAAATCTGCTCATATTGTTTTTGCAGATGCTGATTTGAACATTGCAATTGACAGTTTAGTGAATGGAATCTTTAAGAATGCTGGTCAAATTTGTTCGTCTGGTTCAAGAATCTATGTTCAAGATTCGATCTACGAGGAGCTTTTGACAAGATTCAAAGATCATTTGGAGAACAACATCAAAGTGGGTGATCCATTCGATGAATCCAACTACCAAGGTGCCATTACCAACAAGCAACAATTTGATACTATTATGGACTATATCAAGATTGGTAAGGAAACTTCACATTCAAATGGATCCAAGTTGCTTACCGGTGGTGAACGTATTGGTAAAAAGGGTTACTTCATCCAACCAACTGTGTTCTATGACGTTCCACAGGATGCAAAGATCCTTGTTGAGGAGATCTTTGGACCAGTGGTCACCATCTCCAAGTTCTCTACTGTTGATGAAGTTGTTAAGATGGCCAATGCCTCAGAGTACGGTTTGGGTGCTGGTATCCAAACTACAAACATCAACACCGCATTAGCAGTGTCAAAGAGATTGCAATCAGGTACTGTGTGGGTCAACACCTATAACGATTTCAACGTTACCGTTCCATTCGGTGGTTATAAACAATCCGGTTTCGGTAGAGAGATGGGTGAAGAAGCCCTGGAGAACTATACACAGGTTAAGGCTGTTAGAATCAAACTCACTGGTGTTTAGTTTGATTAACAGACCAACAAACTAATATTATTGTCCCAAAGAGACCGTTATTTAACACAAGTTATCCCGTTATTATTCAAGAGGCGATAATTACGTCATTGTATACAAATGTTTTTTAATGAACACGAACTGAATGTGTCAAATGAATATTATGTAAGATATTAGGTAATATAATATGCCTAACAAAACCTCTCAACAACGTATTCATACAACTTATAGGCCAATGTCTTATCATTTGGTATACCGTATTCCAATTCAGGTATGAACACTGTGAGTGTCTTATCATCTTCAACACCTTGTTGTACAATTTTCTTTAAATCTTGTAAATCACACCAAAATGCATCTTCTAGTTCTAAATCATGGCTAAGATTCATATCATTTGCCGTACTGGTATCATTGACAACAACTGCAATACATCCAAGCATTATATTCATAGGATATGGCCATGGTTGAGTCTTTACGATTTCAACTTGTGATACAGATAATCCACTTTCTTCCCAAACTTCTCTCTTTACGGCATTCTCCACAGTTTCTCCAGGTTCAATGAAACCAGCTATATGTGTATACATACCCTTGGGGAATCTATTATTCCTTGTGAATAGAACTTTATCCCTTGTATGGTTCAATACACATGTGATTAAAACAGGATCTAACCTTGGAAATGAAGCATTTGACACCGTTGGTGAATTCTTAATAGGACATGACTTATCAGTTGATGAAGTACATAACAGTTCTGATCCTGCATTTATTGGAAGTGTCTTTGAACCACAACCACGACAATATTTAGTGGTTGATAACCATTCTAAATACATCTTTGCCTGTGCAAAGATATTCGATTCTTTATAGTCCAAATGGATGTTTACATCTTCACGGGTTGTCAATGTCTTAACTTCTTCCTTTGTTATGTAAGGCTGTATCTTTTCTCTTAATGAATCAAACGTATCAATTTCAATAGCAAAATATGGAATACCGGTATATTCTTTATATTTGAAAGGCGAATATAACGAAGTATCCAATCCAAGAAAATGTATCAATGGTACACTAGATGGATTAGCAATATCTGAAGTAATATGATCTCTATTTATTTTGATCCATTGATCAATCAATTCTCTATTCTTTTGACCAATTGTTGAATAATTCAAAGTAAATAACTTATTTTCCTCAATGTTAACAATTGGAGATAATTTATCCAAGAATATAAACTTTGTATATGGAGAAGTTATAGCATTTGCAATAAAAGATTGATCAGTTCTTAAAAAAGAATGTCTATTGAGACTATTTGTACCAAAATATATGTCGTTATCATAATTATACTTAGTTGTAGTAGTAGTACTACTACTCACATAACGATATGAATATACACTCTTATATGAGTAATTGTAGTATAAAGACCTAGTTGATAATCTCAATGAAGATCTAATGAACAGCATGGTTATGAATATGAATATAACAACTTTGAATGGTCAATTGAATAAGTATTACAAAAGGATAGTTGAGGGGGTGTTATTATAACATTTGCAAATGTAAATAGAAAAAGCCGGGGTCATGTGACATGTTATCCGGATGTCAGCTCGGCTTATGGTTCCGGCTAACATAAGATCTGGCAGCAGACGATCAGAATAAATATTTGGACGCGGGGAATAATATATAAGAGTTTAGTAAGCAGATGGAGGATGATGAGTACAAGCTGTATATTTAACCTTAGCAATAAACAAGGTTATCAGGTTTGCAGATTATAGATTATAGTTTATACCTTGTCAGGTCAAAAAGCGGTAGGGTTTATGAGCGTGCAGTAGAAGTATTGAAGCAGCGTCATTAGCAGCGTCATTAAAGCAGCAGCAGAAGATGAAGGAGTAGACGTAGGCCTAAATATTAAGTTGCACTGAGACAACACACAGAAAATCTGATCACCAGACATGACTGAAGGAAAACCAAAAAACACCAAATTAAAAACCGTACCGGGCACACGTATAATTAATACGAGCACAGCGTTAAGCGACATTTTTGTTAAGGCTTTGTGAAAAGAAATGATCACGATAAATATTTTGTATGGGCAGCTCGTATACATGAATTTGATCGCCATTAATTTTTATATCCTTGGGCTCCGCGGGCATGGGAACATCAAATAAAAAGAAAAGGATCGTGGAAGGAGAAGGATTGGGCCCGCGGTAAAAGAAATATATAATCAGCGGTATATATATACACACAGGGAAAAGAAAAGAGAAGAGTGTTATTATGCGGAGGAAGTTAAAGGGTTGTGTTGTAGTTAAATATAGGGTGTGATAAGACGTAGCGGAGGTACAACCCTAATAAGCCTTAAGGATGATCATAATTGCCCATGATAGCAAGGGATAAGATACTAGAAAGGAGTTAGTTGGGAGTTGCTCGCATGTACCGCACCCTGTAGTCAATTTTGTTATACTAGAGAATATACTAGGTAGCACTTTTGCTGCGAGTACGATTACTATGACCGTTTTCCACCCATGATCATTGTAGCATATAAAACACGTCGAAGTCGATATTTATTCAACAGTACTAGTACAGATCCAGTATACAACGAGCGTCGACACGAAAATTTATATGTGAGCTGGAAATATAACAAATAACAAGAAGTGAATTTACGGTTATGGGCAAAAAAATAAAACTACCCATGGATTTATACAGTACCACATATAAAGGCAAAGAAAAAGTAAAACTGCGGGTGTCGTTAATTGCAGAAAAAAAAAAACGACGATTTCACGCTTTTTTATATATACATCACATTTTGTTTTTATTTATTTTTATTCTTCTTTATATGAATCGAGTAATTTGTTAGAACTATGCCGTCGTCTGCATGAAAAAGCGCCGCTGCCGCCGCCACCGCTGCGCCGTCGACGTTAGTGTTTAACTGCATGATATATAACACACATATTTGAAAAAATGGATATAGAGACGATCAGTCAGACAACCACATTTTCGACGTATATATAACCAATACAACATATCTTGCAGCATTCTTACTTCTTCACCGTATACATAGATACGATACATTACAATACACACCGTACGCCGTACAAAACACAAACACAACCTCTCACTTTGATCATACATATACTACTCATCAACACTGCACGCATATCACTCAATATCAAATCGCATTCTTTTTAATCACCGAGTTTTGATCCTTCCAAGTGTCGTTCAGCTATATACAATTCTTTTTTATTTCTTTTGTGGGTAATTCTGTGTTTTTCCAAGCGCAGCTTTCAAATATTTAATCACCGCACACAGAGAAATTTCCAGAGATCCCCTTAATAATTTATAAAAATTTGTTTGTCGTCTGGTTGTTAAACGCAGCTATAACACACACAATTTTATATATATTTTGAAAAGAAACGAACAACGCCCCTTGATCGTCATCGAACTTTTTTGAGTTGGCGGCTTGAAATAAAACACAGAACATTACCATTCACACATCTTTTGAATCTCATACCACAAGCAGAGCATTTGGCTATTCTTCGACACAGCTGAACACTCACTTTTCAAGGCACATCCTCACACAACAACACCTCCCCAGCGAGTGGCCTGTTCAATCCATTCATCAGCAGTTTTCATTCCTGGACAAGCACCGTTAAAAAGGAAAGAAAAAAAGAAGGGAAAACCAGTCATCATCAGAATTTGTCTATATATATACCATCAACGGATATCTTTTCCATACTCCAACAACCATGAGCTCCCATATCAACAAGAACCAAGAGAATCAAGATATGGTATCGTCAGGAGGAACGTTCAGAAGCGTATTCTTTGGAGATTCTACAAAGCGCTCAACAACGAATCCTCATGAAGATGCTGCGAATATTAAGAGGGCAAGGTTGGATTCCACAATTTCATTACAACAGAACACATCATCTTCAAACGATTCAACGATGTTGCCCATGTCTTCGTCGTTAGAGATGGATGATGGTGCAATGACACCTGCTTCTCATGCTTCATCCGCCCTGGATGATAAGCATTCAAATGGGGTTGTCAATGTTGTCGATGTCTCTGTTGCTGTGAATGC
>JAJLRR010000214.1:0-18022 GCA_030567175.1 Williopsis lachancei
GTTTCAATTTTCAAGACGCAAGGTGCCCCGATCAAATGCTAGAAGCAGCGGTTCCGTGTATTTTATTTTTTATGGCTTTTCTGCTAAGATCGAGCCAGTTTTAAGATATATGGCCTCTTTGGCGCTCCATAACAGCTTCTATGGAGATATTACAGACAAATAAATTGTACCTGAGTAGACTCTGAGTCACGAATATGTATATTAGCCAAAAGAGCGAAAGCAAACGGCCAATTGTGTCGCTACTCAAGCTCTTTTAAGAAGGTGAGTTTTGAAGCTTCTTGTTTTTGTTACAGCTCAGTTGACGTCCTGTGACTTACAGGACGTTCTACGTGCGAGCTTTTGTCGTTTTTTTAAAAATGTGAAAATTTTCTGATTTTGATGAAAAATCTCAGACATCGACGCTCCCACAGGACGTACTACGTTCGAGGTCTACTAATGCATTTGCAGCAGAACGAATAGAAAGAAGAACAAGAAAAAAATTTGATATAGTCACTGATTATAATCAATCCGCTGATCATCTAATTCATAAATTATCTGTACGTCTACTGATCTTAGTGTTTGGTTGTTAAAATATAAATGTCACGATAAATATATTTGAAAACCAAACGGCGCTTTAAGACCTTCTCTAGCGGCAACGATATGCACGGATATTCCACCGTGCAGGAGCTTTTTTTTTTGGCCCTGTACACAAAAAGGAAAGAAACTTGTATATAAATTCATAGCTTTGATATAACTCCCACTGGATTTCGAGAAAAAGGATTGAGATTGGCAGGCTAATCTATCCATTATCATTGCTTGGTATGAATCATTAGCTGTTCTACTGATGAAGGCAAGCCTTGTAAAGTTTATATGACAACTCACAAGACATTGATTGTACTATCATATTGATACGATACGATGGTCAATTCCGATGATGATATCAGTATATAGCTGTTGGCTGTTAGACGTATATTGCTCTTGGTATATTATATCCAAGTTAGCTCTAGCTGGTGCGGGTCCCCTGTATAAACCAACCTCTAATTGTTTGAAAGAGGAAATATAGACGTTGCCCCCGCTCTGTAATATCCCCTCGTCTGATCTCGATGTATACTCCTTCTGGTGGTGCTGTGTATACTTAAGTACTAGAGAAGTAAAAACCCGGAACATTTATATTCTTACACTGTCAGAGTTAGCAGCAAACAACTGCAAAGACAAACCCAAAAAATAAAATATCTTGCCCCGACTTTTCTTGTTTTGATCATATAAGGTTTTTTGTTTTTTTTGGTTCATTTGACGTCGTTGTCTGTCCCAAAAATGAAATTGTGGGACATTAAAAAGCAGCAGGGTCTTTCAAGATCTGTATGGCAGGCAGCATCGTACACTAAAGTCCGTACACAGGGTCCAGCAGTGTCGATGGCAACCATGATATATATAGTGTATGGGTTACACATATATATACTGGCAGTTAACAGACCACTTTGGGTGGCCGATGGCCCTACACAGCGGCCAGTTAAAAAACATTCGGCGCCGTTATGATTATACGACGTAACGATTATATTAAACTCCCCCATCGACCAAGAGATTCAGACGTCGCTGTTGCTTCCGTTAAACTCGTCTATGACTGGAGATAATTTATATGTTTCCCTTGCCTCTTGGCATTTGTTGCAAAATTATATCGTAATTAAGCTTGCTCGCGCTGGATAAAAAAATAGTTTGATGCCGCAAAACATTTATTAATAGCGCCGTACGTACACCGGCGCCTCTCTCTAATTAATTATTCTCTGTCAATTACCGACCGTGTCACGATAAAAAAAAAATAAAAAAAAATAAAGACATCTCTGGTAAATTATTACTGGCGGCGTTAACTGATAAGCCTATAAGCTGCTATTGCTGGCATATATATAATTACTCTGCCTGGAAGCTATCGCCAAAAGGACGCCATGAGATAGACTACAGCCAAGAGACAAAAGGAACAGGAGGGCATAAGCACAAAAACTCTAGCGAATAGTTAAACCTAATTCTGCTGAACACAGTTCCTTTTAATTACAACTCTCACTAACGTCGTATTATACAAGAGTGCTTTAGTTGTCACTCTGCCTCTATTTACACGGCAACTCGTGCCTTGCCCAGATGAGGAGCAGTTATAATAACTTTTACCGCCCATTCCGAGGGCAAGCTCAGTCACTAATAATTATAGTAGTATATCGGTCTACTGCAAATCTACATCTTGTGCATCGATGCCTTCCCTATTTATGCTGATTTATGATTAATTGCTAGGATTGGACTGTGTTTCTGGAAGCTATTCCATAGAAAATTCACTTAAACGGCTTCTTTGTGGCAATAAATGATAAGCCATCCATAGTATTATGTATAACTAGCTTCGATATTTCCAGCGGGCCTCCAACGGCTTTGCAAGAATTTAAACAATGGCTACAACAAAGGATTATACAGTTTTATACTTATACTCTACAGCTGTCAACTGTATTTAACCACCAGCACAGCTTAAACTCATATAACCATATCCTTCATAATTAGTAACTGTTATGACGCTAAATTCAGACCATTTGAGTACGTTGAAACTCTACAGATTCATTGGTTAGTTATGCTCGATAATTCAACGCCGGAACAGGCCGAATTGGATATAGATTATGAGTACACAGCTAGAGAAATAATGCATTGGGACGTATGCAGCACATAATCTGATTTATAGTATGCGCTCCATAGTAGCTTAGCTATGGTTGATATGGCGTTGATATGTGTATATATCTCTCGCAGAATCATAAAGATACTAGCTGGCTGCATGAATATCAAATTCATGATTTTCCGTAAAGATCCGATTATAATATTGGTTGTATAATCACAAGTTACTAAGAATTAGAGTTCATACTACAGAACTAACACGTCTCCTGATGGTAAATGGTTAATCTTTTAGTTATACTTTAATCGTATCTATCGTATAATACCCATGTCACTCAATGTCATATCATATATCTTCAAAAGAGATCTAAAAGATCTTGAGATATATTTCCATTTCCATTTGCAGATTTATTTGTATTGTTAGAATTTTGAGATGATCCTTGGTTAAAATTGAACTGTGATTGTGATTGTGATTGTGAATTTTGAATAGTTGTGGAACTTCCAAATAAATCACTCAATTCATCCAATATATTAACAGACTGTGATGATCCATTACCATTATTCTCATCATCTTCGTCATCAAAATCTAACAGATTATCATCATTACCAACTGTCAATTTAGCATCTTTAATCTTTGTGATTTGTGTCTGTTTAACACCTTTACCAACTCCAGTTGTAAATAAAACACTATTCAAAGTGGAAATCTCCTTAAGTAATGCTTCAAGTAAATCAGGTTGGAATTTTGGAATTGTTGTCTCAATCTTTGTCATCTTTGTAAGTATCAATTTTTGTAATTCATGTGAATCATCCAAGGATAAAATTCTCCAACAGAGATAAATCTGATCACGAATCTCAATATTTTCAACATCATCAACGTTATTGAAAACTCTAGCCAACAATTCTTTCAAATGTCCATTCTTAACATTAATCTTAACAAGTGAATATACTAATGAACTTTGAACAACAACATCAAGATCTTGAAATTGATCAACGTATTCACCCAATGTATTTTCAAAATTAACAACTTCAAATTCTCCCAATACCCAAATAAAACTAGAAATTGCATCGTTATCAACCAATTTATCCTGTGATTGAACAATCGTTGGAATGATTAAGGAAGAATGTTCTGGAAATGCTCGGAGCATATCAGTCAAGGAAATGACAACTTCGTTATATAGTTCTCTTTCATTTATCAATCCGATTAATATATCAATTGCCTTTGAAGCTTGTTTTGGGATCTTAATACCAACTTGTCCAATTGCAGAAACTGCTCTTTTAACAAATTCAACGTCAAATTCATAACCATATTCTTTCAATTCGTTCAATATCAAAGATGAATTGTTAACAGTGGCCAATCTTACAATGATCTCAAGTTTTTCCAATTTAAGGTATAACGGATCATTATAACGAACAAAGAACACTTTGAAATAATTTGTCATAAGAGTTGGATATTTTTCAATGATGATTCTAATGTTTCTCAACGTTACAAATTGAACCTCTGGAGGCGTTGATACCAACGAGGCCAAAGGTGCACTTAATTTCTTCAACAATTGTTCCTGTTCACCGGAGCCCAATTTTTCAACATTGGATATTATAACTTTGATGGAGCTCAACACCACTGAAGGGTTTGAATGTTGTAGTTGTGGAACAACTCTTTCGATGATATGGTTAGACTCTTCTTGGTTCAAAGCATCATAGTCTGAAAGTGCAGTTAATATGGAGATTCTACCCCATTCTGTACATTCGTTCAATGCCATCAACAGTTTCTGTAACAATGTAGAATTGACAGTTAGAGCATTTAACGACGGATCAGTTTCATGGATCTCACTCAATGCGCTGACTGCATTGGCAACGACCATTGGATTCGAATCTTCAACCAGATTTTGTAACTTCTCCAAGAATCCATTCTCAATACAAACCTCTCTATTCAGATCAAACAACTTGGCCACACAGATAGCAGCTGTCTTTCTGACGTATGGGTTCTCATCTCCAAGCGTTCTATTCAATGGGATCTCCATGTAGTCCACCATCTTATCGACACGCACACATCCCATCGTTCTGATCGCAAGCGCTCTGACCAAAGGGTTTGGATCCTCTGTATCCTGAACAAAGGTGTTCACAGCAAGAATGCAGAGTTCTGGGTTTGTCTTTGCATAGTTCATCAGATAGAGATACACGAGCTTCTTCTGTTTGATGTCGTGGGTTGCAATGTTCTTCAGGACATCTGGGAACAGACTGGACATGTCCTTTCCGACGGTCATCGCAGCAATCACCTGCTTGATCGTGTCCTTACGCTCGTTGGCGTACTGGGACACCAGTCCGGCACGGAGCTCGTACGTCTCGCCCTTCTTGGGCATGGCAAACATCTTCTTGATTCGCTTCTCGATGGACATCGTGTATATGTGTATTGTTTTTCTTGGCGCTTCTTCAGTGGTTGAAGGTTGTTGAAATGAAGTCTGTTTGAACGGTATATTAACAGGTAAACAGACACGAAGAGAAATTGCAAATGGCGGGTGTAGCGGTTGTGTGCAGTTCAATTGTTCAGCTGCTCAGTAAAGATTTGATCTTAGCTCTTCTGTGATAGAGCCGATTAGCCGCTGTGTTAATGAGCCGCCGTTTGGTTGTGTTGTGTAACGCTGGACGTTGGCTGTTGCTAATCCTGGTGAAGCGCTGTGTTGTTGTATAAATATCATCATCATGTTTTGATCTCACTTGAATGTTCCGAGGAGACAATACGCGCAAAACATCCGCACACCTTATAGTTTACCGCAGTGTTTTTGGGTCATAAGGCACTTATAGTAATGAAATAACAACCCGTAGTAGAAGAGTCAATCATCGCTATTCTCATGGCCATTGCTGTCATTATAAACCACAATGCCAATTGACCTTGGACTCCAAAGGATATCAACGCTTCTCAGGCTGTTGAACGATCCACATAAATACTCAAACTACGTCCATATCGCAGGTACAAATGGTAAAGGCTCTGTATGTTCCTATGTCACATCGATGCTCATTGCCAATACAAAGGGCTTCAAAGTTGGTAAATTCACATCACCACATCTCATATATCGTCATGACTGTGTGACTGTTAATGACAAACCGGTATCTTTCCAGAAATTTAGACAGGTTGAGGAACACGTACTCCAAGTAGATAAAGATCATGACATCGGAGCCACGGAATTTGAAATACTCACCGCAGTGGCTTTAGAACTCTTCAAACTGGAACAGGTGGATCTTGCGGTGATGGAAGTTGGTCTCGGTGGTCGTCTGGACTCTACAAATGTCCTGGAGCCGGCAAGAGTCGGTAAAGATGGCTCTACGCTCTTTGCTAAGGGTGTTCTTGTCACAGGTATCACCAAGATTGGAATTGACCATGAATCGATATTGGGTAATACAATAGGTGAAATTGCCCATGAAAAGGCAGGAATAATCAAACGTGGTATAACGAACATAGTCGATGGTACAAATGACCAAGAGGCTCTCGATGTGATCTTTAGAAAGGCCCAGGCATCACATTCATACAACTATGTTGTACCACCGACTAACGATGAGCTAATAAACACTCCATTCGGAGTGGTGGATAGAAATTGGTCTCCATTACAAGGATTCTACCAACTGCAGAATCTATCACTTTCACTCAAGATAATGGAGGTTCTATTCCCGTTCTTACAAGAAAACTATCCATTCCAATGCGATTTCTCCCTAGAAAACATACATAAGGGTATAAGTTCTGTTCAGTGGCCGGGACGTTTACAACTATTAAACCTGAAATATTCGAAATCAAAAGATCCACTTCAAGTGATACTGGATGGTGCACATAACGGATCTGCTGCAATTGAACTATCAACATATCTTAAAGGTAAATTCGGTGAAACTACGCCATTGACCTATATCATCGCAGTAACAAAGGGTAAAGATCTTAAGCCTCTTTTGCAGCCTCTGATAAGACCACAGGATAATATTATAGTTACCAAATTTGGCAAAGTTGATGGAATGCCCTGGATCTCACCGAATGATCCAAATGATCTAAAACAAGAAGTTCTTAACTACACGCAAAACGTCATAATAGAAGAAGATCTTACAAAGACCTTTGATCATATAGATAAAGAAGATAAGGTTATAATATGTGGAAGTCTTTATCTGGTAGGAGAAATGCTCAAACTACACAACGAGAACTCAGAAACTACAATATAACTTTTATAGATCGATTGATTGTCGTAACGTTCATTAATATTTATAATACAGAACTCGGTAGCATTGTTATAAGCCTTTTAGTTTCCTCTTCTCAATTTCATCATAAATTCTAGCAATTGACTCTCAACAAGATACTTCTCTTCACTAGTCATCGACTTGATCTGTGAATCATCTATACCATGAAGCAGCTCTTTAACATCCCCCAAAACAGATCTATTAGCTTCAGCTGTTATTTTCCCATTCGATGCCATCAACCTCAGAGAACGACGACTACCAACAGTATCAAGTCTTCTAGATTTGATAGGAGAGCTAATAATCTCGTCATTTGACAAGCTGATGAATGCTCTTCCGGATGAAACGAGTCTTCTCTTTGGTCTCTTAATGGAGTCCTCAACATGCTTGAAAGGACTAGAGTCTATATCACTGGATATGTGACCAATTGGAGGATTAACATCTTCCAGAGTTGAAGGATGAGAATCTGAAATGACTTCGTCTTTATTGAAAGAGTTAGATTGTGAAGCATCAGTATCATCTTCCTTATCTTTCGTTGGTTGTGATAGAGTATTCTGTTCAGCTTTATTTGCAACACTGGCATTATCATTGGAAATATTCTCAGCATTGTCCATTGGTTTTCCTTCCTCCATCTTTTCAATCTTTAAAAGTTCAGGTTCATCGTCACAAATAACTTGGGTATCAAGTTCAGATGAACTTTTCAAAGATTCTTTGACGAATATAACATCATCATCATCATCGTCATTGGAGACATCATTGGAGACATCATTGGATATTTCATGATCAGTATCAGTGATATCGTTATCGTTATTATGATCAGCTTCACCATCATCATTCCCAACAACATTACCTTCCATAGTACTTGAAACGACAGATACCTCTTCAGTTGTCTCTCCATTTTCAACGGTCTGATCTGAATCATCAATCATTTCTGTATCTTCCGAGATTTTTGAATCTTGTTCTTCGGATGTTGTCTCGGAGTCATGTTCTTTCAGATCTTCATCATGAAGATCTGTCAGCTCGACAGAACCACTCTGTTGGATCTCAGGCGTTGCATTCAACAAAGGCTTCAAAAATGATGGTGATTCATCAACAGCAGTCGTCTTTTCAAAATTCTCAACCGGTTGTGGAATGATTTGTGTAGATGCCATATTCGTATCTTTAGTAGCTTTGATTGGAGCTTCTTCAACGATTGATTCCTTGTCAACTAACTCTTGACTTGAAGAATTCACGACATTGACAACGACTGCCTCATTTCTCTGTTCAATTATCTGTGTATCATCATTAGAAAAGCTATTGGCATTTGAGTTCACACTTTCCTCATTGACCAATACTGAAGAGTCATCATCATTAGACGATTGCACCACAACTTCTTTTGCATTATGATCAGATGAGCCGTCTGCAGATGGACCATTGTTGGAGTCCTCACTGACGATTGAAGATAATACATCAGTGGTAGTAGTCTTGGTGGTGGTAGTGGCTGTATTTACAACAGCTTCGGATACAGCAGGGACAGCAAGAGCAGTATCAGTACTACCATCAGTAGCTGGCGGAGCATTTGACTTCTCAGGATAACTTGGTTGTGGTTCTTGATTGGTGTAGTGTCCAATCGATGCGAGAAATTCTTTCAACAAAGGCATTTGATTGGTCTTCTCCACAGGAATACTCGCCAGTTCATTGGTTATGATATTTGTGACTGCAAGAACACGATCACTGCATTCGGCGTATTTCAAATCGGAGCTCATAGTTGAGCAAAGTGTACATCCATATGATATAAGAGAGTCAAGCTCGCCAATGCTCAATTTTGAAGAAGATGTTATACATCTTTTCAAGATCATTATAAACTCGACCTGGGAGCCTGATGGAAGTTCGGCATTTGGATCAATGGCAAAGTAAAACAGATGTTCCTTCAATTGATAGAGACCTCTGATGTCGTTCTGTTTGAGAAGTAACCCAAAGATCAAAAATGCAGAGTATCTGTTCTTCTGCCTCAATCTCAATGATAGTGATTGGATAGCCGATTTCTTTAAAGGATCTGCATGGCGTGAAACAAAGCCGTACAGTAATATCAAATCCTGGTCTGACCATTGATCTACTTCTAAAGACTGGTAATAGAATTCTTCAGCATTGGTCTTCATCACCAGAGTAAAGAACGTCATGAAGAGTTGAGAATTCTTAGGAAGTAGTCTTATAGTGTTTGCCAATGCAATGAGACTCGACTGTTGCACGGCTTGGTCCAAGAGTATACTCTGAAGATTGTTAGATATGTAGTTCAGTATAGGTTCCTTGGGTATTTTGTAAACTTCAGTGTACTCTGTTGTATGTTCTGCCAAAGTTTCAAAGAAGTTATATTTGAAGCTTTTAACATGGTTGAGTAACATCTTCAGAACGTCTGGTACTTTGACTTTTCTTCTAATACAATAATCAGCTGCAGCTATGTAGATGTTGTCTTGTTTGTATTCCAATTCCCCATTTTCCCTAATCTCTGTATAAGACACTCTACCAAAACATGTCTTTGCCAAAGTCAGCAGTCTATTTATCACTGTCAATAGATCCGAATCCTTACTAAGATCTCCTCCCGCTATACGAGCTTTAAAGTATTGTTCAAAATCAGCAAAAATTTGGCATAGATTTTGAGCATACTTGCCAATCATATTTTGATGTGATAATACTTTCACACTTGACATCAATGACGATAAGGTTCTCAGCTTAGTCTCTTCATCTATTATTGACGTATTCGAAATGACTTGTTGACTAAAGCTCCAGAATCTCGGATAAAGTCTCAAAACAGCATCTGCCGATAGAGGTTTCAATTCAGCCAATTCAATTGAATCATTTGACAATATCTTCACTAGGAAATAAGTTTCATTCGATTGATCCCTTGAATCAGAATATAACAGATGGCAGAATATGTTGAGAACCGGTGTAGGTGATACGTTGGGGCCTCTGATATCATAAATTTTGAATAGAGTCGATAAGAAATATTTATCAATTATCTGTGAAGTTAACAATGATCCAATTCCAGGGTTATTGAGTATCGCATATGCAATACTTTTGAAGTTTGAACAATAAATCTGCTGAAGTTTATCAGTTGGAATCAATTTCCCATAATCAAAGATCTTAAATATCATATCCAATCTTGTGGTGAAAGTCTCTGGGTAACATTTTTCAATGTTATTTGCATAGACATAGATAATTGACTTCCAAGACTTCAAAAAGGCAATTTGAATTCCAGTATCGGTGTTTAACAGACCAGATTCTAATAGTTTGAACCAAGGCGAATCGTCCATGATTTGAGTTCCTTCATGGAAGTTGTACATGAGCAATGTGAGCGCTAACCATATGTCCGTAGCAAGTTTGATATTTGTCTTTTTGCTAATAAGCTCGTATAATCTATCAATGATGTACGTAAGAGTTGGAGTCTCTAGATCCACTGGAGTCGAACTTATTGAAAGGACGATATCAACTCGTTTAACGTTCAATGTCTTGTATATTGGATTTTGCATCATCATCTTTATTTCGAAATTGACAGTCTTTGAGCTGATAAAGGACTTTGCCATCTCCAATAGAGCAGTTGAGGCAGTCGATACCAATTTTATAGATATGGAGCTTGAGAAATCACAAAGGTGGTTGAGTAGGAAAGGTAGCCAAGATTTAACGTTCTTTTCCATCATTGCCGGAGTATGCATCACCAAAGATTTCAAGGTATTGATCCTCTCGGTGAGTATCGAAGCAGAGTTGAAATGCTTCAAGTTTAGAACAGCATAAAGGATATATTCCTTGATACTCTGAGGTAGGAAGGCATATGCTCTCTGTTCCTTGAGCATTTGTAAGTTTGCACTAAGAAGACTCTTCGTGATTGTTGGTCTAGTGACAACAGATGAAGCATGAGATATGAATCTCGATACAAAGCTTCTACCAGCTTCTGATGTAGCCCTTGAAACTATCGTCAAGATTTTCTGATTCGACAACAGTACCGTGATAACTTTTATGATCTGTACATCTATCCTTATCAAGAAGGGGCTTTCATTTTCCTTCCCAATAATACTCTGTTCAACCTCTTGTAGATCATTTGCTAGTAGCTTAAACAGTTCTGTTAGATAAGATGATAGTATTGCAATTTTCTTGTCATTCAGGTTCTTTAGCAGAAGATGGAAACAAGCATAAACCTCAAACTGACGATTGCTATTCGGCAGTTTCAATATTGATAGTCCACCTTTTAACAGGTCTGCAAATGCATTGATCGATGAGGATTGTGGTTCTGGTATGTTACCAGGAGACCAGAAATCGATTGAAGTTGGCATCAGTTGAAGCTCGAATGATCTTTTACCTGTCAATGGTTTCATCTGTGGCGGTTGCTGCTGTTGGTTGTGTTTTGTTGACTGATGTTTCAATATGGATTTCCCCGGCGTTGTAGGTACGACCTTGTCCTTCTTTGTCGTTCTATTCTCTATGAGGTTCGGTCTGAAAGCCACTCTCTTGCGCTTTATAGGAGAGGACTTGGACACCATCTGCATAGCGTTGTTGCTCTCTGGTGATGGAGACGGTAGAGATGTGCTTTTGATAGGAGAGGACACTGTACCACTGCGTCTTAAAAATGAGTACCTCGAAGCCAGTGGAGATGAGTTGATGTTGTTGTTGTTGCTGTTGTTGCTGTTGTTGCTGATGCCATTCTTACTGCCACTGTCAATGAGACTGGCGTTAGCATAGTTAGCCGCTGTGTACTGGTCTTTGTCTCTTTCTGTGCTTAGTGGAGTCGAAGATGCTGGGAGAGGCAGTCCAACTGTTGGAGAAGCTGACCGATGCGAAGAAGAAGGAGAAGATGTGGTGTTCGAAGCCATTGTGTGGATTGGGCGTGTGAGCCAGCAGAATAGCTAGTGGCAGTGGTGGTTAGTGTTACACACTTCTGTGTTCTCTTCTTCTCTGGCAATGGAGTAGCTAAGATGACACTAAAAGCACGATTTAACTGGCAAAAGCTATATTAGAAAAAAAGAAAGAGAGCTACTAGTAATCAAACGTGAGACGCGAAAGACGCGAAATGATTTTGGGCCTCTCATAATAATTTTTAATTACCAAACGGAAACTTGATGGGATTTAATTTTGTCTGAAAATTGAAAACACGCGAAACGTCCCAATAAGGTATTGTGCTGTATTAGGCAATAACACAGATCTAAAATTTGCTTGCAGTTATGAACACCAATAGACCTTTAAGCGAAGATGGTGATGATCAGAAATTCTTCCTAAAATCTCGGATTGTTCCGAGCTCTCATGCAGTTATAATGGTATCTACTAGCTGTCGACTGCAGTTAATGCCTGGCATTGCAGTCACTTACGACATTCTCTACCTGAGCTATGACTTGTTGATCATCACTAGTGTTTGACAATGAATTATGGGACGATGTGACTCAAAGCCAACAGTGCTAGTTACTGCGAACCATGCTAGTTGATGTGCCATGTGTATAGAAGCACTATGATAGTGAGGATATATTTTCTTTCTGGATTCTAGATCACGACACGGGGGCTTCTGGGTGTATTTTTGGACCAAACGGTCAGTATACTTATTATAGGACAACGGCTGACTGTCGTTAAACACCGGCATAAAAAGCTCGCTCACCTACCTACTTCAAAGATCAGCCACAGGGAAAACCATACATGGCATTAAACTTTAATGCAGGCGGCACGTGAGCTGTTCAGTACTTTTTAAAGCTCGATACCATACGTCATCGGTTCTACGGAAATTAATTTGAGCTGCTGTCTCAACACTTCTTAGCCGATAAGTTGAGATATTCTCCTGATATTCCAGTATGATACTGATATTAAGGCTTCCTATTTGGACTGTATTAGCAATCAGCGTCTATCATGGGCAGTCTATGATATCGGCTGGTGAACCTATTTTCTTATTTTATAAATGCCCTGCCACAGTACTGCTGTTACTATCCCACGGGCCACTACTCGGGTACTATTCATGTTCTTAGCTAAAGGTGTAACACGAGAGGGTATTATATAATTATGACTTGAGTATCACAGTAAACAAAATCAGAAATACTAACTTCGAGTGAGCTTTGTCGCTATAGTGAGCTGGCATATTATATGACAATACCGGGTCAAATAATATTTGTGCAGTACAACGTAGACTTCGTGATCTGCTGCTGGAGATCTATAGAGTTCCGCCTTAAAATTATTCTCAGAACACGTTAGTGTTTGAGCCTTCTTAACCGTGTCATTTGCTCACAATTCTATATTATTCAGTGATGATCATAGCTCAATCGCCATATGTGCAAAGCCGCACTATATGATAACTTCTCGAATATGAAGCTATACACGATCTTAAGCATAATATCAATGCATGGCTTTCTGCCTTGCTATAAGCTTGATAAGCTTAGCTCAGGCTATACTATAACCTATTTTATACAGGCCAGAATACTATATCCCAGCGTTTCTTATACTAGCCTCAGTAAGGCTGTACTATGTCAGTATCAACTGACAGCTGATATATTAAACTATCCTTGATTGACATTTGCAACATCGCAGCTGGACAATGTTCAGGAATAACTAGTTATATCTTTCAATTTTCTTCCGGACGTTTAACTCATGAGATGATCTCTGACTCGTGAGTTGTTAACACCATTCATAGCACTGCAGCTAGCACACATGGCATACATCGTATATTGTTCATCTGCCGAGGGTCTGTAATGCACTGCGCTATTATATATCTCCACGTCTATCTGTTCTGTTCGGTCTTTTAATGAAGTTGATCCTGTTTGTTCAATCGTCCCGCCACCATGTTATGCGCTGCAATGCCGAGGCACGCGTTGAGTTGCAGACTGCTGCGTTGTATCGAAAGGCTTGTCTCGCAGTAAGCTTTTTTTGCTTGCCTGTGCTAGATCACGTACCAGAACGTTACTTATAGAAGGGGAACTTAGTTATACCGAGCTTGTACTGTCCCAGTACGCTGAGCATACGGCAGCAAGTAGCTACACTAGCATAGTATGATGTAGCGGGCTTCACCCAAGAGGGCGGGTAGTGAGCGCCTTTCACATGCTATAAAATGCCCCTAGTGTGAACTACCCCAGTCTGTGCTATCGGGGTGACCATGATACATATTGTTGACTACAATATTTGGTCAGCATCACCTGAGCTGGTAGTCACCAATCACTTTGTGAGCTCTATCATCAGCCTGGCAGCTATTGACAGTAACTACTTCTCGATCTCAGCGAGCTCTTATAGCATGGCTACGCCGATGGCCAGTGGCTTATGATCACATCCTCCGTTTATTGGACACGAGTCAATTAATTACTAAATATTGAAGATTGTCTAAAAATAAATGTGCATGCAACGAAGCTAAGAGTTCTCAGACATCGCCAGGACATAACCTTCACTGGCAGTACAGCTGGTTCTTCTACGAGTTTGAATAACCAACCGATCAACCAACCAACAGGTCTACAGGTTTACAGGCCACGGGTCTTCTTCAGCTAATGGCCACTTCATCTCAGCTTTGCTCACCCAATTTGCTATTAATTAATCTTGTACTATAATAACATGGTACACCCCCTCTGTCAGTTTAGACCTTACAATTATCTCCTTGCAGTAATTAAGTACAAAGGTTAAATCCACACCTGCCTGTTTCGATTTTTAAAGCGCCAAAGGCACTCATAGTTTCAACCTCGTACGCCAATAAGGGGTTGGTACAAATGTTGTCTGATGTAACTATACACCCTGTATATTGAATATATATATACCTGCTTCGTAACTTGTTATGGACTTCAATGCGCAGAATACTTTATGTACGTGTCTTTTCAAATCTGTTGGGTTTTATGGAATCTCAGGAGTGCCTTTCTTCTTCCTTTCCTTGCCAATAAAATTTTTTATGTTCAGCCACTACACACTGGGTCAAGATATTGTTGCCCCCTATACAGCTAATATTTGTCTATTCACCAAGCTGATGTTATTATCTACAAGCTCTGTTAGCACAATCTTTAATATTTGTCATAGATCATCTGTTTATTTGACTATTATAGTACACTGTTCTCTAGCCTCTGTATCAGCTATGTGAACTGTTGGTGTTGTAGTTATATACATTACCAACATTAACCCTCTTTGCATCTTCAAATTCATCCCATTTACTCCTCAAATCATCACAGACAAACTTACCAAATTCATCCTTCATCATTATATGATTATTCAAATATTCATCTCCAGACATCTGTCTACCACAAGAACAACTTCCGACGTGAGTTAATTTATCATTAACACTTATCAACTTCTTAACATTTGATTCATGAAATTTAAAATGACAATGTAGGAGATGTTTATGGAAATCGTATCTTCTATTGAAGAAGCCTGTCTTATGTGGACATTCTTCCTTAGGGAAAAGACATTTAAACCTTGATACAGGTTCATGTATTCTCATATGTCTTGCCATATCATTTGCAATATATCTCCCACAGAGTGAACATTTATGCCCATATTGAGGATAGTTCAAGGCCAAATATGGTTTTGATTTATCCGGCAAATAAGAAGAAATAGTTGCTGATGATGAGGATGACGATGACGATATCGAAGATGTAGAAGATACTGACGAAGTTGACAAAGTTGACGAAGTTGACGAAGTTGACGAAGTTGACGAATTCGATGAATACGGTGAAGATAACTGTGATTGTTGAACTGTATCAATATAAGGGATGTTATATGGAGCTATGCTCTGCAGAGATGGAAATGAATGTTGATGACTTTGTATTATACCCTGACTAACATGCTGTATAGTTTGAGTATTCTGATACTGATATTGCGAAGAGCGATCATTGTTATATTGATTGCTGTTATTATTAGTATTACCGTAATGAGCTGGTGGTCCATGTCCCTGTATTTGTACCTGTATCTGGTTATTAGATTGGGTTTGAAAGGCCGGTACTTGTTGCTGGAACTGAATATGATGACAATTAGCAAAGTGCTGCTGAGAGTCTTGAGATGAAGCAAGCCCAGCTCCATTGTTACTACCAAATTGTGGACCATTCATCGAAGTTACCACTTGGCCAGGTGGTCCTTGGTAATATCCCATGCCATTCATGTGATGATGACGATGATGATATATTTGGCCATTTTGCTCACTCCATTGAATTGGCCCTGCTGGTGGATACATAATTTGAGCCGGTTGATAATGAGCCATAGACATTGTGTGAGCTGTATAGTTGTAGTCTCTGCAGCAGTAGAAAATAGAAGTAACAACAATACACTAGCTTTACAACAGTAGTATCAGTAGTATCAGTAGTAGTAGCACCAGATAGAAGTGTTAGCAGCACCAGGTAGAAGTAGTAGCAGTAGCAGCACCAGGTAGAAGTAGTAGCAGTAGCAGCACCAGGTAGAAGTAGCAGCAGTAGTAGCAGTAGCAGCAGTAGCAGTAGTAGTAACAGTAGCAGCACTAGAAGTAACAGTAACAGTAACAGTAACAGTAACAGTAGGATAGAAGCAATGCCTTAAGAAGCAGCAAGTATGGGCCGATTGTCAAACAGTCTATCTTAATTGATATTGAATAGAAAAATCACGATATTCTAGTATGTAGTGATGTACAAGTCAACAACCGGTCTAAGGAGGAACGAGGCTCCTTTAATACAAATATCAAGAGTGACAAAGAAGGCTTTTCTAGAAAGATTACTTTATTTCTCATTCGGGCGCCTGAATCATGTCTTGGGCTGTTGTTATATAAAGATAACTGCAATTTACAGTTGTACAAATATTAATTATAGAAGCTGTTATAATAGTACACTCCTGCAACTCATGAGGTCTACCTACAATATTTAGCTGCCATGTGGAGGCAATATATGCACATATGCGAAGCTTATGCAATGCACTGCGTGTCCATGGGAGCATAACATGCAGCTATATAAGCAGAAATGGGAGCTTCATTAAGGGCGAGGGAAAATTACTTCAACTGTGCAGAAGTCTAAATTAACCGCCAGCGAAACCCTATTTGTTCTACTAATGCAGGTGGGCACTGAGCCGAAGAATCA
The DNA here is from genome assembly GCA_030567175.1 of Williopsis lachancei. Classification (NCBI taxonomy): domain Eukaryota; kingdom Fungi; phylum Ascomycota; class Saccharomycetes; order Phaffomycetales; family Wickerhamomycetaceae; genus Williopsis; species Williopsis lachancei. The sequence continues at coordinate 16,830 of JAJLRR010000214.1, forward strand.
AAAATTAATATAATGATCGATGCCGCTGCTGCTGCCGCTGCTGCTGCTGCCGCTGCTGCTGCTGCTGCTGCTGCTGGAGCTGGAGCTGTTGTTGTTATAACATAATAATGACCTGCTGCACCTTGACATATGACAAATCCAGTCGACAAGAACTTCATGTTTGATTGCAGCTTAAAGCTGTGATTGAAGAACATCATTATCGGATTAATATACAAATCCAGTAGTAACAAGGCAGATACCCTGCTACGTTTCTTCTGTGTGATGTATCTTCATGATAAAGTTTATAGCAACAACCACTTGGATTTACCCAATACGGAGCGAGGCTTACCTCTTGACATCCTTCGACAACACAATATACCATACTATGAGTGGTAACCTTTTAAGGATGCTCTGCAATGTCAATCCCAAAGTTTGTTACTGGCGTAGTAATGGTACCTGCTGGCTATTTTTATACTACAACGACATTCAATCACCAGCAGTAGTACAGATCCCAAAATAAAGCTGATCCAGTAGTACACATGGGATACAATTAAAAATATAGACTCTGTTGACATTATACCCGATCCAGTAATCATTTTACTAACCAGTTGACGTATTCATGGTAAATTGTTGTAAACATTGGCAAACACTAAAGCCTAATATTGTTGATGCAACCGCTAGTATCAGCTATCACTATAACCAGACAATGCAAGTCACCCTAGTTGTGGCTGACGTTTCCCGATATATCAGACCGTTTTTTTTTCCCTTATAAGTCTAGTTAACTGTTAATCTGGCTAGAAATTATTATAACCATTATTATACTAATGACCTTTGGTTATAATAATTTCTAGCATGACGTGCCTCTCATTATTATTATACACCGGGAGATACCGAGGCCTTCATGACTTATGCATAAGGCGTTCCATCCGTATGTCGCAGTTCTATAATCCAATTCGTAAACTTTCAGCCATCAGCACCAAACAGACGTTATAAAATTATTATTCTCGAGTACTAATTTGTCATGATCCCTTAATGTAATTACTTAATGTTCATTTACTGGCAGATTTTGGCTGCGATGATGCGTACATCTTTGAACAGTAACTGCTGTGAGGTATCCTTCAAAGTACCTTTTGCAGCTGCTGATGATGACCAGTTGATGAGCTGGAATTTTTAACATCATGCTTTGAAATGAAAGGCTCAGCATCAAGCATTAT
>JAJLRR010000214.1:18042-58165 GCA_030567175.1 Williopsis lachancei
TTTTTTTTTTTTTTTTTTTTTTAAAAAAAGGGAGACTTATATTATTAAGCTAGAAAAATTAAACACTAAAAGTGAACCTTGCCATATAGCGACTGCTCCGACCAATTTGATTCTCCGACTAGGCTCTTATAAACCAAAAGTCTAGTTAACTGTTAATATTTTGGCTAGAAATTATTATAACCAAAGGTCTTTGGTTATGGTCTTTGGTTATAATAATTTCTAGCATGACGACGACGTGCCTCTCATTATTATTATACACCGGGAGATACCGAGGCCTTCATGACTTATGCATAAGGCGTTCCATCCGTATGTGGCAGTTCTATAATCCAATTCGTAAACTTTCAGCCATCAGCACCAAACAGACGTTATAAAATTATTATTCTCGAGTACTAATTTGTCATGATCCCTTAATGTAATTACTTAATGTTCATTTACTGGCAGATTTTGGCTGCGATGATGCGTACATCTTTGAACAGTAACTGCTGTGAGGTATCCTTCAAAGTACCTTTTGCAGCTGCTGATGATGACCAGTTGATGAGCTGGAATTTTTAACATCATGCTTTGAAATGAAAGGCTCAGCATCAAGCATTATATATAAGGATGCACAAGTAGGACGATAACTATAAGGCAATAGTATACTAGACGTTAGATAATATTATTTGGAGCTACAACTAGGGTGTTGCACTTCTACTAGAGTCAATATTGATACCGTAGATCGAATCATGGACAAGATTTTGGTGCATAAATCTTGTACGCGAGATGCATCCCGAAACAGAGGTCCCATACTCTGCTTAGGATATTATACAATACTATTCACGTCTGTTTATTATAAGTGTATACGTAGTGTGAACTTGGTCCTTACTAGTACTGTATATAGGGCTTCATATCAGCCACTAATAGCAGGAGCTCTGATCTGTTTACACTTGGATGAGATTAGATTAATTGAACTGTTCTATTTAATCGAAAGCAGGTAAGGCATATATATCAAGAGACAGCTCAGGCGTTATTAATAAATCGATATTGATAGCAATGGTAATCATTAATGTATAGCATTTATTGTCACTAGATCAATACTTCGTCTCATTACGACTAGCTCTCTTAAACCTCTTTGTCTAATGAAAATTTTAGCTTACCGACGTTTATTATATGGAGCAGCCAGCACAATAATATACTCTTTGTCGTCATGGCGTTCGAACTCGATCTGCAATAGTGTTTATACTCAAGACACCAATAGTATTGTGCAGGTCCGATCTTTGAATTAGGGGTCATTATGAATAGCTGAAATTACAGGTACACTATAACAAACTGATAAGATACACAGATCTGATCTGATCTGATCTAGTGATAATCAGCTACGGTTAGGCATACACATTAGGCCCTTTATAGCTTATAACCATCCCTTAATTATAAGTTGACTCTTCACTCTTCAGCGATTCAACATTGATAGCATAGATCCCTTTCTATTCAAAACTCTGATCATGGCTGGGAAATACATAAGGTTATGATCAGCTAGTCGTCTTACGCTTAGTGTTGCATAATTGCACATCGATAGATTTTTTTGCTTTGAATTATCAGCTATAACTTGTGAAATAGAAGCACTCAAAATGCATGGAAATGTATTTATATGCAGTTATCTGCAATTCGTGAAAGACTTTGTAACTATAAAAAGCTGTTCATCAGACCATGCAGCCTCCTGCAACAGTCATCTAAGTAGCCTACTGCAGCAGCTGCTTCAGCTAGACATCGCGAACAACGGTTTATATATTATAATTATAATTATAATTATAATTATAATTATAAGCTGCACCCTAGTACTCTAATTAAAGTTGTCGAAGACTAGTGTATATTTATTAAATAGGAGTCGATTTAAATAGCTGGTGGCGAAATCTGTTAGGATCAGAAATGCAGCTGGGTTTTAACACTTTCACTATCATCACCCTCCCTTAGTTATGATCTCCAGGGTATGTATATGACAGAGCCTTTGAGATCAGCCTCTATATATATTTGAGCTAGTAGTATATATGAGACAGCATAAAATATGACTAGTAATTATACAAGGTTCTTTTGCTCAACATCAGAAAAGCTGATTAAACGTACCTGTAAATAAGTTGGAAATATTACACCTGTAATTATATGCTCCAGTGCATATCTCGAACTGCCGAAGCTAAAATTGTGTAAGATCAGATAAATTTTGAAGTAAATATAACGGATCCGGTAATAATCGCGGCAAAGACCTTTCAACTTTGGTAAGGCGTGTTAAAAACCATTCGTAAATGTTTTGATCTCATACAAAAGTTTTCCCGCCTTAGTTCTTCAATTTGCAAAAGAACAAAAGAATACAATCATTTATGTAGCTTGATGCGCCTTATGCTCTTCCACGATTAAATGATCCAGCAGCTAAATATGGTAACCAAATGACAAATGTTACCGCTTTAACTTATACAAAGCCGGCGAAGAGATGATAATGGTTGGTAAATTTACACAATCCTATGGTTGTATTAACAGTTCGATACTGCAATTTGTCTTTGGCTGGTTCGTATAACGTAAACGTCAAGCTGATTGCAGTAAGGATCATGATCTTATGGCTCCGTATAGCTGCAATACAAAGCTTTAAGCTAGTCAAGATACTTTTCCACTCAGATGATCGTCCTACTGCAGCAATCCCCCGCGTCCATGTCTGTGTACTTGTATAATTCTTATCCAGACTAGCTGGAATTTGTCAAAGCTACTATATTACAATATAGACATTAATAAATTTCAGATTGACTATGACGGCGTAGCTAGTATAATCTTGGGCACATGCATCATATATTTAACTAGTATAAGCTAGCTAGCCATGCTAGTGACGTTGGGCCGATCAAATTTATGGCTCGTCTTAAATATTAGACCCACAACGTTACAGAACAGGCTGAAGTTGACGAAACGGTACAACAGTCGGACTGTAATAACTACATAAAGAGTATGAATGACAAATCTAAGCTGTACAATGATAATATTGCATTGATAACATTTCATGATGGTCATTGATCATTGACGTACAAACCAAGATCAACTATTTTGATCATGTGACCTACAAACTAAGATCAACTATTTTGATCATGTGACCTACAGAAAAAAATTGTTACAAGCAAATAACAAATAATCAAGTACGTCAAATAACTTTTGCAGTTCGCGTCAGAAACTTTTTCAATCGCGTTACTTGACCAATAATAAACGATATTTCCACTTGTGTGAAAAAAAGGGTTAAAAATGTACAAATTAGGAAATTCTTTCTGTAAATTTGTGTAATTTTGTGTCTTATTTATTTTGAATTGCGGGATGAAAGAAAATATTCATATGCTAATTTAGATTGATTTGCTTTGTCTTGGGAAGCTGTGACAGAATTGTTAAACGATCACCCAGATTATGCCATAGTAGACTATAATTGTCATATGTCAATTGCTCATTGTTGTTATAATAATAATAACTTATCGGCTATCCAAACGACGTATATATTCAATAAGAAGCGTATAACTTTTTTAATTTTGACCCTTGAAACTCTCATGACACCTTGCTTAAACTAGTAGACGACCACAAACCTATATTTGACAGGCACGGTGCTAGCTGCTATATTGTAAGACATCGTTTCATACAGAGATAGAGAAACGTATTAAGTACATTACAATTTACCGTTTATACCTTGTCTTTGTACTCTTCATTCCACACAAATATAAGCCATTGGCGAGAACATTCCTCAAGGGCGGGCGACAGATAAATATTTGACCCCATATTAAATTACGTTTATTGGTACGGCGAACTGTAAGATTACTGTTGATCTGGGCTCAGTATAAATAGTTGGAAAGACCACAAAGTCTACACGTCGGTCAATTAATTCAAGTCAGTACAAATTGGGAGTGTTCGGTTTGTGTATCACAGAACAGCTGTATTAAAATTATATCTGGAGATCTCAACATTGACAGTACGGATCTCAATCTTGTGCCATTCATACGCGCTAGCATACAAGTTTGTAAATCTGGCTCGAACGACCTTAAGCTGCGGGTGTGCGCGCTTCATTCAAGGAAGAAAAACACATAAACAAAAGTTGAAACAAACTGCCGAAAGGAAATTTTAGGCAAAAAAATCACAAGCCTTCGGCCTAACAGCTACGCTTTATTATAATAAGCGTTAAATAGCAAAGACGTATAAACAAACAAACCAAAAATTAAGAGGGAAAGAAAAAAAAGCCAAAAAAACCACACATACAACAAAACGATCTAAGAATCACACTACCTCAACCTCCGAAGCTCACACATCAAAACAACGGCGGCTAACTCCCCAAGAGAACGATGTTGGTCCACAATAATGGTGCTCTGACAGCGACGATGGCTCCAAAGGCAAAAGCCACGGCCTCTGCGCTAGGCGCCATGGCTAAACACGGCGGCTCAGCTCAACACACCTCTTCGTCAACCGCTCGTTTGGCTCGCACCATGAAAGCAGGCACAAGACTCATGTCATCGTATCCGTTTCCAAAGATCCCACGTCCAAAGCGCAATGCGTTCTACTACAACACTTTCTACTATGGCTCACAGTTAAAGAATGGTATAAAGGATAGATTACCGCCCATCAGAAGCTTTTCCAATTCATATCATAGTAGGCTTAACGGTTCGGAGATTTCAAATTCAAATCCAACTACAAATGGTCATTTGATCAAATATTTGGTTGTATTATCGATAGGTTTCATCTTCTATGGGATGTCTGCAAGGATATATCATCAATCAAGAGCCGTAAAGGATGGAGATGAAGAATCTGGTGAGAATGAAGTTAAACCAAGTCATTCTTGGAGTTTTTTCTGTTATAGCACGTTACCTCTTAATGCTATTTCAAGACTTTGGGGACAGATGAACAGTATAGATTTACCGATATGGTTACGTGGGCCAGGATATAGATTCTACGCTTATTGTTTTGGTGCAAATCTTGATGAAATGAAGGATACAAATTTGGAACATTACAAGAACTTGAGTGAATTTTTTTATAGAGAATTAGCTGAAGGTGCAAGACCTATTGCTTCAGAATGTGATCTTGTATGTCCAAGTGATGGTCTGGTTCTTCAATTCGGTGTTATTGACAACGGTGAGATTGAACAAGTTAAAGGAATGACTTATTCTATCGATGCATTCTTAGGAGATGCATCAAATGGGAAATTGGCTGCACCATCGCATTCTGTAAGTTTTAATCATCCAAATGAAGAAGAAGTTCTCAAGAGACATGAAGAATTTGCAGAGATCAATGGAATCTCATATACTTTGGATGATATCCTTGGTGGAGAAGGTAAAAATGTACATCATTTGAAAAAAATTGTTTATAAGGATGAAGGTGATCGTACAATTTCAAAAGCTGGAACCGAAAAAATCGTTAAAGTTACTAAAGATTTAACCAGTGGTCAAAGTTCAAATGATTCTGAAAAGGAATTATTCTTTGCAGTGATATATTTAGCACCAGGTGATTATCATAGATATCATTCCCCTGCAAATTGGGTTGTTCAATTGAGACGTCATTTTGTTGGTGAACTATACAGTGTTGCACCATATTTTCAAAAGACTTTGGAGAATTTATTTGTATTAAATGAAAGGGTTTCATTATTAGGTTATTGGAAACATGGGTTCTTTAGTATGACACCAGTTGGAGCTACAAACGTTGGTAGTATCAAAGTAAATTTTGATAAAGATTTAACAACAAATACAAAATATGAATCATCACATTATAAAGAGATGGTATCAACAGAAAACAGTAATAATATTAATGGGAAGACAAAAGTTAAAAAACATACGTGTTATGAGGCAACGTATACGAATGCTTCAAAACTTCTTGGGGGTGTACCAGTTACAAAAGGTCAAGAAGTTGGAGGATTTATGTTGGGATCTACAGTTGTATTGGTATTTGAAGCACCAAAGGAGTTTAAATTTCATATAAAGAAGAATGAAAAAGTTAAAATGGGTCAACCTTTAGGTACAATTTCATGAATTTAGCACACACTTTGCATTATGAATTAAGCATTCTCTACATATATATACATATATCATGTCATTATCATTATCACTATCATACCACACATGTCATAAACTCAGCATATTCATTTTTTTTCTAGAAAAGTGGAAGAAGAAGAAGGAATAAAAACTTGTTTAAAGTCATGGTTGTTTTGTTGTTTTGTCGTTTATTGTTTCACGTCTCTGTTTCATCTCTTTTTAAAAAAAATATATATACACACTACGTCATTTGAATAGATTATGTAAATCTCAAACGATTGCTATATTATTATACACAATCTCATGGAGCAACAGTTGGATCCCATGCGTATGAAACATAAGAATCAGGTTTATCCAAGATCTTTAAATCTTCTTCATCCAACAACAATCTATCCAACACGGTATAGTTTTGTTTAATTCTTGATTCTGTCACGGTCTTTGCCAATGGGATAAATCCCTGTTGATAACTCCAAGCTAACAATACATCCGCTGTTGAAACGTTATGCTTTTGAGCAATCTTAACCAATTCAGGATCATCCAATCTCTTGGCCTGTGTCAATGGACTATAAGCCTCCAATACAAAACCATGTTTCTTTGCAGATTTTTGGATATCTAATCTTGGTAACCATGGATGTAATTCAACTTGGTTAACAACAGGTTTAATCTTGAATCCATCCCATGCAAACAACTCATCGATATGATGAACACCATAATTCGAGATACCAATAGATTTAGTTACACCATCTTCAACAGCATCCTGTAATGCTTTATAAGCATTGAGTCTTGTCTCTTTATCAGGCAATGGAGAATGGATCAATAAAAGATCGATGTATCCAATTGAATCTTTAATCTTGTTAAACGAGTTTTGTATATCCTGTTTAAACTCTTCAAAAGAACGTGGATCACCAGTGATGATCTTTGTTGTATAATATACATCCTCTCTTTTAACCTCTGGATGATCTTTTAAAAACCGTGCAATACCTTGACCTGTTTCTTCTTCATTCTTATAAAAAGTTGCACTATCCAAATGTCTATAACCAACTTCTAAAGCCTTATAAGTTAATTCTTCAGCTTGACCCGGTGGGGTTTGATATAGACCAAATCCAGTGACCGGGATCTTTGTTCCGTTGTTAAGGGTGATGAGAGTATCTTTGGTTAATGTTGTCATTGTTGTATATAATCTGTTCAATTGTAGTTTGTTGTATAACCCCTTAAACATAATTAAGTTATAGGTACTATATCAATTGGGTGGATACTACTGGCTTTTTATAGTTGAGTAGCAAAGTATTAACAATTTAACTATGACGTTTCGATTACAGTATTTGCATTCATTGCGATTCCGGCCGTAGGATCGGTGCCCCGCTAATTGCGTTCTGTACTGTGTACTTATTTAATTTATAAGCGGATTATCTTAGCTGCGCTTAATTGCGCTTAGTTGCTTAATTTTGCTTATAAGGCAATTTTGAATAAAATGAAATATTTACTGTGGCTTTAAATCTGATTTTTACTGCACTATGTTTGTTAACATCCAGACATCCGCAATCTTGGGGTACTAATTCCATATAGTACTACGTCTATTTATGATATAAATGGTGTATGCTACGTCATAAATTATGTCAATTGAATCAGAGATGGTAATAATGATCTTTTCAATATTATATAATATCATTTATAAATAATTTTTTTTAATTAATCAACTTCTTCAAAAATTTGACGAACACAACTGGTGTAACTTAGCTCGTCAAATATTTACAGAAAATATATCATTTTATGATCATGAAAATTATTATTATATAATTTATTATATTAATTGATTAATGCTATATAACACTATAACAGACGTATAAATGATTCAAATATATAGAACATTTCAACTATCTTTGTGATTAATGATCTAAGTTAGATATTTGGTATATGTGTGATGTCCGGGTGTAGTATGTCACATAACTATAGCTAACGTCACTTACATATGATCTTATCAATTGTCTACAACTTTGAACTACTCTAAATAATCAGTATAAAAATGATATCATATTACATCTAATATATATTATATAGTTTATATAGAGAGTTTAATCACTCTTTGTTGGATCCCAACCGGATAATGGAAGATAAGAATCAGGAAAGTTCAACAATTTTAAATCTTCATCATCCAATAACAATCTATCCAAAACTGTATAATTCTGTTCAATTCTTGATTCAGTAACAGTCTTCGCCAATGGAATAAACCCCTGTTGATAACTCCATGCTAATAAGACATCAGCAGTTGATGTATTATACTTTTGTGCAATTTTTTGTAAGATTGGATCATCCAATTTTTTTGCCTGTGTTAATGGACTATAAGCTTCTAATAGGATATCATACTTCTTTGCAACGGTTTTAACGTCAAATCTTGGTAACCATGGATGTAATTCGATTTGATTAATAACTGGTTTAATCTTTAAACCATCCCATTTAAATAATTCTTCAATATGAGGAACACCATAGTTGGAAACTCCAATAGATTTTGTTAAACCTAATTCAACAGCATCTTGTAATGCTCTATAAGCGTTCAATCTTGTTTCTTTATCAGGTAATGGAGAATGAATCAATAATAGATCGATATATCCAATGTTTGAACTAACTTTATTAAACGAATCTTGAATATCCTTTTTAAATTCTTCATATGAACGTGATTCAAAAGTGAAAACTTTTGTAGTGAAAAAGATATCATCTCTTTTAACTTGTGCATGATCTTTTAAAAATCTCTTTATACCTTCTGATGTCTCTTGTTCATTATTATAATATTTTGCACTATCCAAATGTCTATAACCAATTTGTAAAGCCTTATAAGTTAATTCTTCAGTTTGACCTGGTGGAGTTTGGTATAGACCAAATCCAGAAATTGGAATTGTAAAACCGTTGTTTAGAATTGCACCAGTATCTTTTGTTAGTTTAGTCATATTGAATCGATTGTTTGTTCTGTATAATAATGAACGAGGCATACATTGATCCACAGAGAAGGGATAAACATGATCTTTTATAGTTTAAGTTGAGATATCAAATGATTGATTTCTAATCAGTACAGTACAACTCTGTTACTGTACACCCTCTGTTTACACCAATGTATACCTGACAAATCATCTTTGTTAAAGCATTAGCTTTGTATACATAATACGGTATTAGTAAACAAACCAACTGTTGATTGATTATAAACTGTTAAAAAGTAACTGTTAAGTCCATGTAAGTGAAATCCAGCCAACTGTTGATCCAATTGCTTAATTATTGTGCTGAATTTGAATCTTGATTGCTGCTTACTAAGAAATTTATTCTTTAGTGTATGATATTAATTTATACAGCTAACTGTCAAAAATAAATAACTGTAGAATATATTTAACTAAGCGACGAGCGTATAATTCTTATAATCATAAATCATTTATCTTTATAGAAACATCTCTTAGTAATTAAAGCTACAAATGTGAGGTGTTCGGATGTTACATAACACAACAACAGTGACATAACTTCATGGTATAAAGCATAGAATTATAAGACTATGGAACAGTTGTTGGATCCCAGCTTGCAAAAGGAACATAAGAACCAGGGAAATTTAAAACTTCAAGATCTTCTTCATCCAATAGCAATCTATCCAACACTGTATAGTTCTGTTCCATTCTATTTTCAGTAACAGTTTTAGCTATTGGTATAAACCCCTGTTGATAACTCCAAGCTAACAAAACATCCGTTGTTGAAACACCATGTTTTCTAGCAATCCTTTTCAATATTGGATCATTCAATCTCTTTCCCTGGGTTAATGGACTATAAGCCTCTAATAGTATATCATACTTCTTTGAGATCTTTTGAACATCTAATCTTGGTAACCATGGATGTAATTCAACTTGGTTAACAACAGGTTTAATCCTTAATCCATCCCATGCGAATAATTCTTCTATATGATGCACACCATAATTCGAAACTCCAATAGATTTTATCCAACCTTGTTCCATTGCATATTGTAATGCATCATAAAGATTTAACCTTGTTTGTTTATCTGGTAATGGAGCATTAATCAATATTGAATCGATATAACCAATTGAATCTTTAATCTGATTAAATCGTTGTTCAACATTTCTTATGAGATTATCCCTTGACATAGGTTTCATTGTAATGATCTTTGTAGTATAAAAGATATCTTTTCTCTTTATACTGTCTGATTCATTCAAGAATTTAACAATTCCATTTGCAGTCTCTCTTTCATTCTTATACAATGATGCACTATCAAAATGTCTATAACCAACTTTTAAAGCTTTAAATGTTAAATCTTCTGTTAAATTTGGTGATATTTTATATAATCCAAATCCTGAAATTGGAATCTTTAATCCATTGTTTAATAAGACCAATGAATCTTTACCTAATGAACGATTCATCATTGGGAATGAATATGTATTATACTACCAAAGAATAATTATTAGCGAAAGCTTAGTGCCTTATATAGTAATAAAAATAAGATTGCTACATATAAATTGATAGGCTACACTTATAGCAACCAATCAAACAATTAAATCTAAGTCTCTTTATAAAAATATGGACCTGGTTTCTCTTCAACGTTTAATTCTAAATGACCCTCTGGTATCTCAACACCATCAACCAACAAACCAGCAGTAATCTTATCACCTGGAACACATTTACCAACTCCCTTTGGTGTGCCTGTCAATATAATATCTCCCTTTTCTAAAGTCATAACACAACTCATCGTACTCAAAATCTTATGAATTGGGAAGATCATTAAACTTGTTAAATCTCTTTGTTTTGATTCTCCATTAATATTTAAATAAAGTTCAACGTTATATGGATTTGAAATCTTAGATTTTGGTATAAATGAACTTAAAGGACAAAAAGTATCAAAACCTTTTCCAATTGACCATGGTAAACCTTTTTTTTTAGCTTCATCTTGAACATTTCTTGCAGTAAAATCAATTGCTAATGCATAACCATCAATTGAATCAATTGCATCTTGTTCAGTAAAAGTATTTGGATCTTTATTCTTTAATTCTTTATTCAAGATGATTGCTAATTCAACTTCATGATGAACAATCGTACCTTGAGGGATCAATACAGATCCTTCACCTTGTTCTAATATTGAACTTGAAGGTTTAAGGAAATAAAAAGGTTGTGAAGGTTTTGTATTGTTTAATTCTGTTATATGAGCTGCATAGTTACGTCCAATACAAAGAATCTTTTTAGCATTACGTGCGTATGCAAATGATGACATTGTTATAACAAATCTGTGGTTGTACTATAATGATAATGATTTCAATAGAAGAAGGAGAAAATGTACATAGGAAGGGTATTTATATAAAGTTGATATATTTGTTCGTTGTCCAATTTTCCCCGGAGGTAATACCGATTTCGGTAAAGTAAGCCAAATACTCCGACTACAACTACAAAATTATAGAAAAGTATTACGTAATTCAATGTATATATAGTATATTTATTACCCACTTATCTAGCTTCAAATTGTACCATTCTTCTTGTTCTAGCCTTATAAAGAACCCTATGACCACATGAACTACATCTAATAGCATCATTTCTTCCTAATGAAACACTTGTTGCACAATTCGTACAAATATATTTAACTGTGTTATTTTTATTCGATGTAAATCCTGAAGCTGCAGAACTCAAATTTTGTGGCACAACGAAACCTTCTCTTGACATTATGATTATATTAATATTTCTTTATGTGTTTATGTGTATGGTTGAAGTGTTATTTAATCAATAAAGTATTGAACTTGATCTTTTAACTCTTGGTTCCTTATATAAATTTTGTATTGTATTATTACAAAGCTTTTATTTTTATCTTTATTTCATTTTCAATTTTCATCATCATTTTTAAAAAATTTTAAAAACAGATGACATAAGCAATGTAGTCACGTGACATAGCATTTAAATGTAATATAACTTGATTAAATATATAAAATTGAAACAATTTATATACCCGTTGACTAAATAAAGCATAAACCATAGAGCAACATGGCTGGACAATCTGCAAAGAAACAAGTTGCTTCAAACAAAAAGATCCTTAAAGAGATCCATTTGATCTCATGGATATCATTGTCTTTAATCGTATTGTTTAAATCTTTATTTAAAAGACCAAATTCATTAACATGGAAATTTTTAATAATAACTTCAATTCCAATGTTATTATCTCTATATGTTATTGAACAAACAGGTAGACCAATTGTTGATCAAACTGGTAAAATTGTTAGAATCGGTGCAGATTTAAAACAAGAAGGTTTAACAGAATACCTCTTTGATATCATTTATCTAACAATCTTGTTAAATTTATTATCTATATTGTTTAATTCTATCAAGATTTGGTGGTTATATTTAATCATTCCTGGATTTGCAATGTATAAACTCTATGGTATCTTTGTTATGGGTAAACAGTTGTTTACACCTAATAGTTCTAATGATAGTTCTAATGATAACAATGATAACAAGGATAACAATACCAAGAGTAAAAGACAGATTAAATTAGAAAAAAGAGGTGAAAAGCCAAAGATGAGATATAGATAACCTACTTATATATAGGAATTTAATGTTGTTATTAGTTCAATATATAAAGCATTAGCATAAACCATCTGTAAATTTATTAGTAGCATCCGTTGTATCATCAAATCATACAATCTAACAACATCCAGAAGAACCATTGTTTGAAATCGATTGACCTTTCAAATTAACAGCACTCTTGTTATTCGAAGCACCATTACCAGAATTGTTTGAAACGTTTGCCTTAATCTGTCTAGCCATTGTGAAAAAAGCCTGTTCAACATTTGTTGAATTTAAGGCTGAAGTTTCTAAAAATGGAATATCCAAGGCATCTGCAAATTCCTTTGCAACGTTATAATCAACAGTCTTCTTATCGGTAAGATCACTCTTATTACCAACGAGTAATTTCATAACTCCACCAGTAGCATATCTATCAATCTCTTGTAACCATTGTTTGACATTGTTGAACGATTCTTGATCGGTCACGTCATAGACGATTATAATACCATGTGCACCTCTATAATACGAAGAAGTGATGGTTCTAAACCGTTCTTGACCTGCAGTATCCCAAATTTGTAATTTTATTGTCTTTCCATCCAATTCAATCGTTCTAATTTTAAAATCAACACCAATTGTTGAAACGTAATCGTTTGTATAGGTATCATCTGCAAATCTTAACAAGAGACATGATTTACCAACTCCAGAATCTCCAATCAATAGAAGTTTAAACAAATAGTCGTATTCGGTGTTCATTGTACTGTAATATATATATCACTGTGTGTGTATCTATGTAATGTTATGTGTATATGACAACAATCTATGGGCTATTATATAACTATGAGGATAACAGACGTCTGAATGGAAAGTTTGAAGTTGCCTAATGAATTAATTTGGTGTCTTTGTCTTTATCTTTGTCTTTGATTCAAATTGTGTGTTGTTGTCCTTGCGATTGCCGTTAACAATTATTTAATTTCCGTGTAAATTACAATTCTGAATTCTGAATTCTCAGACACCCACACCGCAGAAGAATTGAATTTTATAAGGAGAAAGATTTAAAATCCCTTATACAAAGGTAGGGTAATCCCTTTGATTCAATTACGAGGGTATAATCACCGGAAGTGGTAAAAGATAAAGATCATACTTATATCGATAATGATAACCGATAACTCCATACTACTTTAAAAGTGAATTATTAGCTATTATATGCAATATACAATCGTACTACACTACAGTCTACTACCTAGTAGTAATAGTAATAGTAGTAGTAGTAGTAGTAGTAGCAGCAGTAGTAGTATACATCCCCATTGTCAGTCTGCTTAGTTCACTAATATACTACCACCATCACACTGGAAGTGCATTGATAACCCCATTCACTTGTCCTTTCAATTGGTAATAAGATGTAACAATTGAACTTGGAATATTCCCAGAGTTGATAAATGTCTCAATTCTATAAATTGTTCCATCAACCAACAATTTAGTCTGTTTTGATTGTCTATATCTAAATTTCATAAAACATAAATATTGAACCAATAATATCAAATTAACAATTGCTAACCAAAAATTTGTAAAGATATAATAAATTACAAATGGTAATGATAAACATTGTTGAATCAATATAAAAATTTCACAATTTGTTGCCATTGATAAAGATTGTTCGTTAAAATTGGTTATAAATTGTGAAATTAAACCCGTATATCTCTGTTTAATTTCATTTGAAACTTTTGGTAAAATTGGTAATATTTGATTCTTAAAATAGTTTAAAGAATGGAAAGTTGAATAGATGATAAAAGGGTATAAACCTCCACTAATCACTTTATAATGAGAAAACATATACCAAATGATACTTAATCCTAAATATTGGAAATTTTCATTCGATGGTAATTGTTTAATATTTATAAACATACTAACTTTTGAAGATTTAATCATTTGTGAAATAACAATAGCATACGTTGTCACTATGGATAATAATGCATAGTTATAGTATTTATATGCATAGTTTGTTGAAAAAATTGCAAAGAATTGATAAAACATGGCATTGAATACCGTTGATACATGTCCAATATACCATAAGAATTGTGATGTCTAATCAACTGTTAGTTCTATTTAACAAAGTTATTTCTTTCAAATGTGATGTAAATTACTTACCATGATCTTCGGTTTGATAAGATCAATAAATCTTCCGAATGAATTTACCGGTACTGGAGCAGAAGTTGTCATTATATCTTCTTCTTCTTTTGCTTTTGCTTTTGCCTTTAAATTTCAAAGAATGTTGTTTATAGTGAGGAGAAATGTCTCTGTGTTGTGTGGTTTATCAGTTTGTTCAAGTATCCCTAAGTGTCTATAAACTTCCTGATGTGCTAGAATTGAATGTCTGTTCGTTACTTCTTTGTCGGGTTCTTTTCCAATCAGCGCTGCTTAAAGATAATTGGAAGATCTATTTTGATCAAGATCTCTCTCTCCATACGACCAAAAAAAAAAACACCGAACGATCGAAATCGAACTCGTTATCTCTAATTAAATTATCCGCCTTTCTTTAAATTTCTTCGGTTTTCCAGTTTTCCAGTTTTTTTTTTGTTTTCTTCGATTTTGTCAAAGTGGGCGGCTAAAAATTGGTTATTTTGTCATATGAAAATGAATATGAATCTCAGTTGCTTTATTTGGAAGTCTACGTCCTAATTTTTTATGTTTGTATAACTGTAACTGTAGCAACACGTTATATCTTTTACGTGTCGTTTCCCATTAGAGAAATTCTCCTCTTTAGTCCATAAATATATCCCAAAGGAGAAAGAAAAATGAAAACACTTGAAACAAAAAACAGGGAAATACAGCAGCTCATTCACAGAAAGTTAGGGGAATTAGAAAAAAACCAAAACAAAAACAAAACAAAAAAATTAAGTTAGGCCAAAGAACTAACTTATACGCCACTAAATTTATTTCAGAAAATCATCTTCCCATACATAAGTAAAATTTGAGGAAAACAACAAGAAAACAAAATCACGAAATTATCAAACAATTAAGCCAACAAGATAAATCGTTAAAGAAAACATCTTTCACTTCATCACCCACCTCCAATTTACACGGCGGTTAGAAACAAAACAATCAAGAATTAACCTGAAGTGTGATTTCATAGATCTATTCGAACAATGAGAGAAATTGTAAGTCCTACTAAAGAGGGATTCTTTCCTTTTGCAAAAGATTGAAGAAAACAGGAGAGAGAAGAATGTAAACAAAGATCAAGATCCAGATCTCAACCTTCTTAATAACGCTTATGAACAAATAAAACAAATCTCAATAGATCCCATGATCATGGGATCATAAATGATATTACAAAGAGAATCAACCATCACTTTTTTTTTGAAAATCATTACCAAACAAAAGAAAGACTCATACATAACAAATAACGCGTTATTATTGCATTCTCACACTCTCTCTTGATGATCATCTCTTAGAACAATACAATTAAAAATTAGAAATTATTAAACAAATACTAACAATAATCATCGTCTAGATCCATTTATCTGCTGGTCAATGTGGTAACCAAATCGTAAGTTTAAACCTATGCATTTCAATTATATATCTATATTCAAACAATTTACTAACTTTTTTGATTCCAATTCAATTTTAGGGTGCTGCCTTTTGGGAAACAATCTGTGGTGAACACGGTTTAGATAACAACGGTAACTACCATGGTTCAGAGGAGATTCAAAGAGCTAAGTTGAACGTTTATTTCAACGAGGCTTCATCTGGTAAATACGTTCCACGTTCTGTTAACATTGATTTGGAACCAGGTACAATCGATGCAGTTAGAAACTCCAAAATTGGTAACCTTTTCAGACCAGATAACTTCATCTATGGTCAATCTTCTGCTGGTAACGTCTGGGCAAAGGGTCATTACACAGAAGGTGCCGAACTTGTCGACTCAGTCATGGATGTAGTTAGAAGAGAAGCTGAAGGTTGTGACTCCTTACAAGGTTTCCAAATCACCCATTCCCTTGGTGGTGGTACAGGTTCTGGTATGGGTACCCTTTTGATCTCAAAGATCAGAGAAGAATTCCCAGATAGAATGATGGCTACTTTCTCCATCGTCCCATCTCCAAAGACATCAGATACCGTTGTTGAACCATATAATGCAACTTTATCCATTCATCAATTGGTTGAAAACTCTGATGAGACCTTTTGTATTGATAATGAAGCATTATACGATATCTGTATGAAAACTTTGAAGTTGAGTCAACCTTCTTACAACGATTTGAACCATTTGGTCAGTTCTGTTATGTCTGGTGTTACAACTTCTTTACGTTATCCAGGTCAATTGAACTCCGATTTGAGAAAATTGGCTGTTAATTTGGTTCCATTTCCAAGATTACATTTCTTTATGGTTGGTTATGCTCCATTGACTTCAATAGGTTCAAAGGAATTTAGATCTTTATCCGTTCCAGAATTAACCCAACAAATGTTTGATGCTAAGAATATGATGGCTGCTTCTGATCCAAGAAATGGTAGATACTTGACAGTTGCTGCTTTCTTCAGAGGTAAAGTATCCGTCAAAGAAGTTGAAGATGAGATGTTCAAAGTACAAACCAAAAATTCTGCTTATTTCGTCGAATGGATTCCAAATAACGTTCAAAGTGCTGTTTGTTCAGTTGCTCCAAGAGATTTGGATATGGCTGCTACATTTATCGGTAATTCAACTTCTATCCAAGAGTTGTTCAAAAGAGTTGGTGATCAATTCTCTGTCATGTTTAGAAAGAAAGCTTTCTTACATTGGTATACATCTGAAGGTATGGATCAGATGGAATTTAGTGAGGCTGAATCGAACATGAACGATTTGGTTAGTGAATATCAACAATACCAAGATGCTACCATCGATGACGATGAAGAATTGGACTATGCTGAGGAACAATCTCTTGATGAGGTGCTCGAATAATTAAACTTATAATGTTATTCGTTTGTTATTATTAGTATTAGTGTTCCTTTTTTTCTCTTTCTTTGTCATCGTGGTCGTTATCTTCTTCCTCCTCTTCTATTTGTCTAATGTTGAAGGTTGATAAGTGATTGAAAGATATATAGAGAGAGGATTGTTATAGTCATCATCATCATCATCTCGTATTCAAACATATCGATACCCTTATCCTTAAATGACTTTATTGAATCATTGTCACTGTACACACCATCATTCCATCATTGGTTGATAATTATTCCCTTGATGATTGCACAATCTTTAATCTTTTACTATATATCTGATTTAACTTAACTATTCTTCTTTACTACGATAGTAAAACTATGACTGTATAGCTTATGGTTGGATATAATGAAATGTAGTGTCTAGGTTCACAGCTTATAATTACAGTCTTTTGACGTACAGGCAGAGCTGTACGTGTACACTAGCTAATGCTAATGCTAATGCTAACGTATTCAAGCTGTATCTCACATATGCGATTCGACTGCAATATTTATTCGATGCGTCAGTATACTAAGAATTAATTACCAAGAGTTCAGCGTTGATGAATGGTGATCGTTGTCAGAACAATGTATAAATAGCATTTAATCATCTTTATTAAAAACCGCGGTATAACAGCTTAAACCGAACATAATGCCGATAAATATTTTACACATATCCGAACAAACTGGTTGTAGCAAACGCGCTTAATGTACAGCTAGAGAGGAAAATATCGCGTTATCTATTAACAACGCTCATATTGGATTATTATGCAGATCAAATCAAGCATTAGGCTGGCTTGTCCAATGGGGGACATTTAATATTTATCCAAGAGTCCAAGGACTGTTAATATACGAGATGCATATGCCGTATAAACAATCGGATATGCATTAAATATTCATAACAGCAGCTTATTAAATTGAAACTTTTGTACTAGTGTGTGAGTTTTTTGGGTATAAATAAAAAAGCAATGGCCGGCTCTTTTATCTTCAAAATTATAACAAAGCTTCATTGTTTAACTATTATACCGCTTACACTGGAAGAACAGGCGTATACTTGCCGCCAGCGGCTAATAACATCAGAGTAACTATCAACTACTAGCTAGTACGATATCATCATCGTCATCATCACTATTCAATAGCTGTACTTATCACTTATACAACACATTGATATCACGTAACCGCCGAGCCATCATGCCATCTTCTTCATCAACATCTTCACTGTTGAAAGCGGATGAAGAAGCATTGATAGACCCTACGTTCTCAAGTCCAGGATTAGCAGCAAAGGATATCCTTGAACATACAGCACAACTCGTTAACGTTGGAGCCAATTCGACAGATCCAAAACATTCAACTTTACTCAGTTCAAACGATCCATCGATATCATCATCATCGTATGGTTCAACTTCATCACAAAGGGATGAAGAACAACAACAAGGAATCAAATCTAATACCCCAGAACTATCATCTTTGGAACTATTCACAATCGTTACTTCGTTATACGTTGGAAGTTTCCTTTCAGCATTGGATACAACGGTTGTAACGACTTTATTATCAACGATTGCAAGTGATATCAATGCGGTTAGTAAGATGTCATGGATTGCAACTTCTTATCTATTATCATGTTCTGCATTTCAACCTCTTTATGGTAAATTGAGTGATATATTTGGTCGTAAACCATTATTGATTTTTTCAAATGCAAGTTTTGCAATTGGTTGTATTATTTGTGGTTATAGTCATAGCTTAACTTCATTATCAATTGGTAGATTTATTACTGGTATTGGTGGAGGTGGATTAACTTCATTGGGTGTTATCACAACAAGTGATCTTGTTCCATTGAGGAAAAGAGGAATATATCAAGGTTTTGGTAATATTGTATTTGGAATTGGTGCTTCAACAGGAGGTATTTGGGGTGCAATTTTCCAAAGATATCTTGGTTGGGAATGGGCATTTTTAAGTCAAGTACCATTAAGTATCATAAGTATGATCATCATTATCTATAGATTGAATTTACCAAAGGGTTCAGTTGGATTAGGTATGAAAGGTTCAAAACTTGAGAAATTACGTAAAGTTGACTTCTATGGAGCTATTTGTCTTGTTGTTACGTTGTTATGCTTTATGATAATTATATCATTTGCAGGAACTGGCGGATCTGCAATAGCGACAGCAGAAGAAGAATTCTATATCAAGATTGGAGGATCGTTATTCTTTGGATTATTAACACTTATGATCATATCATGTTCATTGTTCATCTATGTTGAACTTTATATTGCAGCTCAACCTGTTTTACCAATCAGATTACTTGGTCGTATCACAGTACTATCATCAAGTTTAGTCAATTGGTTTATGTCAATGGCATCATTTACCTATATCTTCTATATACCAGTTTTATGGACATCTGTTTATGGATTAACTCCTACAGAAGTTGGTATTCGTACGATTTCAAACTTTGTTGGAGTTTCACTTGGTTCATTCTTATCAGGGTTATATATGAAACGTACGGGTAAATATCTATATTTTTCAATCATTTGCAATTTTATAACTATCTTTGGAGTTGGATTCTTATATTTTACGAGTGGAACATCTGATACAACAAAGAATACCCATGGATGGATCCAATACGTTGAACTTTTCATTCCAGGTGCAGGTTATGCATCGAGTTTAACTGTTACATTGTTAGCGTTAATCGCAGCAGTACCATTGAAGGATCAAGCAGCAACAACATCTATTCAATATACGTTCAGAGCCACAGGTTCAACGATTGGTGTTTCAATTTCAAGTTTTATATTTCAAAGATCATTGATTGATGGACTATTGAGGATCTATGATATGAACGAACGATTATCTTTAGGATTTACAAAATTACAGTTATCCAAGATCATATCAAAATCTGCAAATTCAGCAGATTATATTTCAAAGGCACCATTGGTATTCCAAGATGCTATTAGAGATTCTTATAACGTTGGGTCACATAGTGCATTGTTCTTTGCCCTGGTCACTGTGGTGCTGGCATGGATATCAGGGTTGTTTATGAAGGAGCATCATCTTCATTCGACCATAAGTAGAGAAGAGGATGAGGAGTGAATAAAAATAGGAACCATTAAAGAAATACAATTTATAGATCAATCTCAGGTATTTCCTGTTTGGGGGAATTACCCAATTTGTGTATTAAACGCCGTTTTTTAGTTTTTTATTTTTTCCGATTCTCTAATGCGTCAAGAACGTTCGCTGTAAAAAAAATGGACCGTGGCTTTTAAATAGACTAAATTGGAGAATTAAAGGCACACGTCACAGTGCGAATTTTCAGTTGGCGGAAATTCGAATTCAAATTTATAAACAAATTTCGTCATTCGACGTCCGCAAGGAGCAGGAAAAGAAAAGAAAACAAAACAAAAAAGCCATTAGCACAGCACAGCGAATTAATAGCACACAGTACAGAGATCATACAGACAGACAGAGATCACCAAAAGAGATCACAAACAGACTGCAGTGCGACCACAGAAGCACAGACACACAATCAACAGACAACCACACGAGATCTTGTCCTGTGTCCCACGAGCCCAACAGATCGCCCTTTTGAACAGATACAGATACAGCACAGTACAGTACAGCACAGTACCACATTACTTTAGCTCGCTAGGTATTGACTGATATCAACAGTCCCAGAAGTGTACTAAGCACAGCATCAACGGATCTTCCTTCGCTCTCACTACTCTCCGACTCAGCGGGTTAATCCGAGCTCTATTCCCATCAAGACACTATTCTACTCGTTGGACCCAGCGTTTACAGCCTGGTACCCTATAAGAAACACAGACCATACATAGACGACAGGTTTCATTAGCACACAGCCATGGCCACTTCAAATGGCGGTCATTCACAGATCTCAACAGCCACCAGCTCCAAGACCTCGTTCGATCTGGAGCCAAACCCGTTCGAGCAGAGCTTTGCAAGCAAGGACCGTTCATCAACAAACGGAGTGAACGGCAACGGTAGCGGTGATAAACCACCACAACTCATCGGAGGTAGCGGTATAAGCTCACCACAGATCCTCACACCGGGAGGTCGTAAGCTCCCACCGTTGGTTCTATCGCCAAACGTCCCTTCAAGTTGGGGATCTGCACAGTTCCCAAGAACAGGATTGACTCCAAACGATTCAAACATCAGAACAGGGCTAACACCTGGCGGTAATCTGATTGGTAACAATAGCAATAGCAGTAACAACAATAACAACAACAACAGCTCTTCACTTGGTCAGAGTAATGGTGGATTCCCACATTCTTTGAACAGCATTGGACTTAATACAACACCAGGTTCATTAGGCTTTCCTGCATTTACACCTGGATTAAGTTCATTATTGGGTACCAATACAAAGGAGTTTGATCAACAGATTCAAGTTAACAATGCAACTGCACCCTTACCTCAGTTGAACAATGCAAATGCCAATAATATCGATGCTAGCGTTGATGATAATCCTTTGGATCAACCAGCTTTGATTATCAAACAGAATAAACAACCAGCTGTTAAGAGAAAGAGAAAGACAGCAACTACTAATAATACTACCAATGATAGTAATGGTAATAAGAATAATGATTCTAATGGTGATACTAAGACATCATCTAAGAAATCTAATCAAGAATCTGAACCAAAGAGAAAGAAACAACAAACAAATTCAAAATCTTTACCAAAATTAGAATCAGTTGAAGAAGATGATGATCAATCATTTTTAGAAAAAGATGAATCTTTAATGACAGAAGATGAAAAACGTCGTAATTTCCTTGAAAGAAATAGAGTTGCTGCATCAAAATGTAGAAAGAGAAAGAAACAACAGATTAATAAAATGGAGAATGATTTGAACTTTTATTTAACAGAATATAACAATTTGACTTTAACTTTGGAAAAATTAAAAGAACAATCAATGATCTTACGTGATATGGTTTCTCAACAGAAACAAATTGGTGAAGTTTTACCACAAGTGGATACTTTGTTAACAACGATAAATAGTACAAATTATTTTGCAAGGTTAAGAGGTGATAATACATCGAATATCATCCCAACGGTTCAACCAATCAATCCAAGCTTGGTTCAACAGAATAGAGCTATACAACAGCAGCAACAAGTTGCTATTCCAAACGGAGTGCCTATTCAACAGATCCCAATACCTCAACTACAACAGGTTCCAATACAACAGATACCAGTACAACAATTACAGCAGTTACAGCAGGTACAACAACAGATTCCAATTCAACAAGTACCGATGCAACCACCACAACATCAACAGGTTCCTGTAACACAAGTACCATCAACACAAGTGCCACAACAATTACAAAACATTTCAGTTATACCAAATATATCAAATTCTACAGATAATCATGATAGTTTGATAAATTCTTCAAATTCTTCAAATGCAGATGCTCAGTTGGTTTAACATGGTGATTGGTAATGTTTAATACATGGTTAATGGTCATTAATAATCAATTCAATCAATAGATATATATTAACGAATGAAGAAGAGATTAGAATTGTAGCATTAATTCAAAATAGACCAGATAAAACTTATGTAATAAATTACATAATCACATGGTTATGAGCCATCCCAATACAAAAAGATCAAATGTATGAGATCATCAACTTTTCAATTGTTATATACAGACTGTCGACTTGAATATATACAGATATATAGCAAATATTCTAAAGAGATAACAATAGTCATGTCGGATAAAACAAGGAAATTACCTGCTCATATCACACCTGAATACATTGCAGAACAAAAATTGAAAAGTGAAGCAAAGAAAAAGGCCAAAAGAGATGCTCTTATTGCACAAGGTATTGATCCAGATGAGATTAAGATTCCAAATCATTTAAGATTTATTAAAAGACCAATGCTCCAGGTTCCACATTATTCATCTACAAGGACTTCAAATGGGTTAAAAATCTCAATAATGACTTATAATATCCTTGCACAGACCTTAATAAGACGTAAATTGTTTCCAACAAGTGGAGATGCATTGAAATGGTATAGAAGATCACAAGTTCTATTGAACGAGTTTAAACATTACAACAGTGATATCTTGTTATTACAAGAGGTTGATTGGGATCAATATCAATCGTTTTGGAAGAAACAACTGTTAAAACTGGGTTATGAATCTCAGTATAATAGATGGGGGAATAAGAATCATGGAGTTGCAATTTTTTATAAAACTGATAAATTTGAAATTGTTGATCGAATGAGTATAGATTATGATAAGGAGATAACTGGAGATATTAAACCAAGAACAGTGACAAAGAATGTTGGTTTAATATTGGCATTGGCATTCAAGAAGAAGAATTTATCAATCTTTGATCAGATTGATACTGATAAACAAGGTTTAATCATTGGTACAACTCATCTCTTTTGGCATCCATTTGGTACATATGAAAGAACAAGACAAACTTTTATAATATTGAAAAAATTCCAAGAATTCATCAAACAGTTGGATACGTTGAACAAAGGTTCTAATGATCAATGGTTTAAATATTTTGGAGGAGATTTCAATTCACAACCGTTTGATGCACCATATCTATCGATGACATCTCCAAGACCAATACGTTATGATGATCGTTGTAAAAGGGTCATTGAATGTTCAACCTCTTTCCAATATTCAAAATTGAGAGAAGGTGAAGATGCTGAAGATACCGACGGCACTGAAGAAGAAGAAGAAGGTGGTAATGTTGAAAAATTTGGTAAAGATCAACCAAAGACTCCAGTTCCTGATAGTTTCATACCAACGATTGAACAAAGTGAATTGGTTTCAAAGATGGAAAATTTACACAATTCTATTCCAATGAGAGCTATTTCTCTTTATTCTATTGGTTATCGGTTTGTTGATCCATCAAATTCAGGATTGGATAACGATAGAGGTGAACCTGAGATTTCAAATTGGGCCCATGCATGGAGAGGTCTATTGGACTATATCTGTTATATTGTTCCTGAGGATGATGATAATGGAAGTTCGTTATCCAATATCTTGAAAGATCTATCAATTAATGATACAAATGAGAATAAGAATGGTTTGGATATGAATACTAATACCAATATCGGACTATTGGAAGAATTTGAAAAATTAACACAAACAAGAATAGTTGGATTGTTAAAGATGCCAAATGCAAATGAAATGACCAAACATGGACAACCACATGAGGGTGAATATGCTAGTGATCATCTTTCAATGGTTGTTGAAGTTGAACTTCTTTTGTGAGTTAAACTGAACAAAACTTATGTAATATAGAAATAGATTACATAATACATTACCAAGCAAAAAAAGAATGTACATAAGCTCTCGCTATACAAGTACATAGTCACCAATGGTTAGATTACAGGACCTAACTATTCAAAAGACAAAGACTTGATCATCACCCTTTGAAGGCATCTTACCCTTTTTAAAACCTAAATCCTCTGTTAATTTCAACATCAATTTATTCATCTCCAATGGACCACAGATTAAAATTCTTGAATCATCAGAAGGTTTTGGTAAATATTTTGAAATCATTTCACTTGTTACGTAACCAACATCATCGGTCCATTGTTCTTTAGCCGTTGATGGGGTTGTCAATGTATAATGAACATCGAACAATGGATATTTATCGTTTAATTCATCCAATTCATCCTTTAACAAAATATCATTTTCAGTTTCATTTGCATAGATTAAACTAACCCTTGTTGTATCGTTAATATTTGAAACGATTTCATTCAACACTTGAAGCATTGGTGTAATCCCTGAGCCTCCAGCGATCATACCAATCTCTTTGACATGGTTTGTAGAATAGTTAAATCTACCAACTGGTCCTTTAAATTCAACCAATTGACCTGGTCTTAACCCTGCAAATTTTTTAGAAATATCACCATCTATATAAGATTTAACCAAGATATCAAAATGTCCTCTTGCCGTGGCAGATGAGATTGGTGTATAATAACGAACAGTGTCTTGACCTGGGAATTTACATGCAAGATGATGACCTGGTGGGATTTCCAATTGTTCTTTTTCTCTAGAGAGGTTAAATCTATAGAGTGCAGTGTTCTTTGAAATGATTGTGGAGTCTGCCAATTCGAGCTTTGTCCATTTATCTTCAAAGATGGTTCTTCTTGTGCTATAAGCAGCATAGAATCTGAATGCAAGGAATGGAATCAAGATAGCCAATACGTAGGGAAGGTAATAAACTCCAAAGATCAAAGTACCGACGATGATCAGTGCCACTGGGATATAGATGCCGTGTAGGGGCTCCTTGAGCAGATCACGAGGATCCTTCTTGTTCTTGTCGCTGGTGGCCATTGGTGCTGTTGGGTGCTAGTAAACAGTGGACTTGTAATAAGAGGATGGTATGAAATATTTCACTTACTAACAATTGTAGTAATAATTAATACCCCCAGCTGTGCTGCTGAGCGCTTACTTTTTTTTGTTCCTCTTCGCGCTTTTTTTAGCTGGATCAGTCGGCCCGAGAGGAGCACATAAACTATGAACAGTGCTCCGTAACCACAAACCATAGACTCTTACACTATGTCGAATATAACATCTCTTTCTCTCTTTCTCTCTATATAAAACTTTGTATATTGATATCATTCTCAACTAATAAGAACACATCATATGAATCCATTCTTAACAAGCCAATCTTTTGAACTTAAAAACACTCCATTTGGATCTTGACTTTGTCTAACTTTGTTAAACTCTTCAAAATCTTTACCAAACCATTCTTTATTCTTTAGGGCAAATCCTCTCATTTCACCATCGTAATAATCAGAATCATTCTTATTCTCATTATCATTCTCATTCTCATTAATCCATTCAGTAGAACCAATAAAATTCTTTGCCCAATGTGGTTTACCACCAGCTGCACCCATTGTTTCTTCAAATATTTTATACCATTTACCAATTGGAGAATTTGTACCAAATGGTCTATACATCGTTGCATTGATATATAAAGTCAATTGAGAATTTGTAACATCTTCTCTTGCATGGACATAGTTCAACTTTGGAGTACCATCCAAATAGGGACGTAGATTATTACCTCTTATTGGACCAGGTGTTAATAACGAACGATTAATAAGATCTTCTTCATTGGTCAACGGATACGTTGTATTTGAACAACGAACTTCAATTGGAACATGGACATAGAAATCATGGTTTATTCTAGCCATAGAGATGGAATGTTCCAAGGATCTGAGGATCTCTGGACCATTGTTCAAAGGTGCAGCCCATTCATTAACAAATTGAGAAAATAGACAATCCATATTCAATGCTTCGACTGAATTAGCAACGTTTATATCACCTCTGTTATAAATAGTGTTATTGTCAGTGTCATTATTGTTGAATAGACTACTCTTTGTACTATCGTTATCCTTTGAAGTTGTATCATCATCAGCAGAGTCATTATCATTGGATTTTGAATTATCAATCTTATCATTATCGGTCTTTGAAGAAGAAGAAGTAGATTCATCGGTCAATCTTTCAACTTTACCGAATTGACGATTAAAGACAAACTTCTCAATAGATGGAGTAAAAGGAGGATAAACGTTAACTGCAAACCAAAGTAAACTTTCATAGAAAAATCTACCAAATTTAGTACCCCACCAACTATGTCTAGGTTCAGTGATTGGATCCATTGTCTTATCACCTCTCCAAACAACACACTTCTTAGCATATGGATACCACCAGATTCTAATGAATTCCGATTGTAACCAAATATTTTCCCAATTTGAAAGTAAAGTATCAAAATCTATGACAACTTCAGAAGATTTAACCTTAAAACTTGGAATAACACGGATTGTAGCCTTAACAATGATACCAATCTTACCAAGGGACAATAATCCACTCTTGAAGATTTCAGTGTTTGTATTTGAATCACAATAGATCAATTCACCTTTACCGTTGACTATGGTTAGATTAACAAACTGTTGAGATATTAAACCATGATAAGGAGAAGCACCATGTGTACCTGTTGATATGACACCAGCAACGGATTGTTCAGAGATCGAACCCAAATTTTGCATAGCCAAACCTTCTTGTCTCAAGAGTCCATGCAACTGATACAATCTCATACCTGCTTCAACGGTAACATCTGCAAATAATCCAGAATTATCCAATTTGATATCGATTAATTGATCCAATTTATCCAAATTTACAAGCCATTCATCGGTCATGACCAAATCACTTGGACTATGACCCGAGCCGACAGTAAGAAGAGTAGTCTTGGACTCATTTGCCAACTTCACAAGTTCAACAACTTGTTCGATCGATGATGGTTGGAAATAGAGTGATGGTTTACAAGAATGGATATGTGCCCAGTTTGAAAAGATGTAGTTTCTCTTACCGAGTCCAATGACGGACAAAGGATCGTTCTGACTCATGGGTGTCACTAGATCAGACGATGATATAGAGACTTCCAGCCCAGCGTTGCTTAATGACAAGAATCAACGATTCGTTGATTCATTGTCGTGTTATTATAACAATGAGCTAATCGTTGTTTTATTTTTAAAGTTGTACGATCATCCAGGTCACGTGACTGAAAATTCTCGGGCGATGTGTGAAGAAAAAAGAGCACATCACGTGACTGACGCGCTTTGCAGTGAACAACTTGTATTATTTTGTAGTAATAGAGATGAGCTTTGCAATAGTTGATCGTCCAGAATGGTGGGTTACATCACATTGAGGTGTCAAGGCAACTATTTCTAAATCACTGGTCTTAGTGCTTAATATGGTCAATAACAACAATTCATATAGTGACAACAATGAAACACAAAACATCTTTATAAGGCTACCGCGTGGTAGATCGTCTAATAAATTTACGAAGAAGAGGAATTTTCAGGGAAGCAATAATGATAATAAGAATGAATACAGATCGTACAATAAGAAGAAGCCATATACAAAAAACCCTTCTACTAAAAGTACAGATAAGAGTTCCTCTTCTACAAATGACCGATATAGACCAATAGTACCAGATGAAGAGAAATATAAGAAGATTGGATCAAGTCAATTGATGTATAAGGACACTTCGACTGAAGCAAGCTATGATTGGTCATCCTACACTTCACCAATCAGATTCGATAGTAAGAGCAATAGAAATAATAAAATTCAAAGTTTAAAGAATCTTTGTGCAATGAAAATTGCAGAAAATGCAAACTCATTAACCAATGAGATGTTAAGAGAAACTTGTTCATGGGAATCGGTATGGAGGATAGTATGGCTATATATAGTCTCTTGGAGAAGAGATAATTTCAAAATCTTTCAAATGTTTGCCAATGCCTTCTATGATAACCAACAGGCAATAAATCATTTCCAATGTCATCCAAATCTATCCAATCAATCATTGGCAAAGCAAAATGTTCTCTCAAAAATATTAGATCCGCAATATGATAACATAAGAGTCGAAAGATTGTTTAGTAACGTTAGAATCTCATCACTTATAGATTCTTTGAACTATAGTTATAACTCCAGCCATGCTTTGGAAAATCTATGTATATTGGAGATTTCAAAATCAAACTTATCATATGAAGATTTAATTCAATTGCCTAATCTCAAGAACTTGATGGCATTGAAGGTAAATATGAACAGTAACAACAGTTCAAAATATCTCATTGCAGATCCTGTTATTTCAAGATGGTGTTCATCAATTAAAACTGGTTATAAATGGCAAAATTTAAAAATGATTTCAATTCCAATGATTTCTAAAGATTCTTTTAAAAAATTACAACAAACTGTTACTAACAGCAATACAAAACTACTCTACTTAGAACTTCAGAGTAAGACAATGTTTAACATCGAAAGGGATTGGAAAGATTTAATCGATATGGAAAATTGGGAGTTGTACAACAACAATAATGATTGTCATGACAATAACCGTATTAATCATTATTCATATCTGGATAGAATACCATGGGGGTTAAAAGTCCGTACTGTCTTGAAACAATATGATACAACTAATGATTACAAACGTCTAATTTTGGACTTTAATATCGTTAATCATACTTATATAGATCTATATAAGGATTTAGAAAGTGATTATGATCAACTTTGGAGTTTGAATGAATCTCCTTGTTATACACAGGCAATTGTCTTGAAAAAGGATACTATGAAAGATCAGAATAAGTTAACAGCTTTTAAAAGGGAGAGAGATGATATCATGTCTAATGACACTAACAAGAAGTTATCCAACAATAATAAAAAGATATCAATCTCAAAGAAGAAAATGGCATTCAGAAGTTTGAATTCATTTTTCTAATCATATGACATGATCATCCAATTAATATTCCGTTGATCAATACACAAATCATAGATCAAAAGGGTAAGAAGTAAAATTAGAGACTTAATATAATAAGAGCTTCGATATATAGTTGACGTAGTACCGTTGATATAGATCATATAAAGAAGAGGGGGAAAAAGAGACACAAATAGATATTTAAAGGGATAAACCAGAGAAACTGTGAACAACAAGATTGCAAATGTAAACAAAATTATAAGAGTAAATCATATAACATCGAATGATCAAATATTCAGACGTGAACTTTGTATGGGTATCATATGAGTAAAAATAAACACAAAGACACATAAGAGGTATACAAGACTCATTGACAATACAATACTGCTTATTTTGTCATTTTTTTTTGTTTTATTACTTTGTTCAGTTTAATACTCCTCTGCTTCTTCTGGATCAATTGAGTCATTACCAACTTCTTCATAATCTCTCTCCAATGCTGCTAAATCTTCTCTAGCTTCAGTGAACTCACCTTCCTCCATACCTTCACCAACATACCAATGGACGAATGCTCTCTTTGAGTACATCAAATCAAACTTTCTGTCAATTCTTCTCCATGCCTCAGCAATAGCAGTAGTGTTGGACAACATGCAAACAGCTCTTGAAACACTTGCGAAATCTGAACCTGGTGGTGCAGTTGGTGGTTGGTAACAGATACCAATCTTGAAACCAGTTGGAACCCAGTCAACCAATTGAACATTCTTCTTAGCCTTGACTTGTGCAACAGCGTTCTGTACGTCTCTGGTAACAACATCTCCTCTGTAAAGCAAACATGTAGCCATGTATTTACCTAATCTTGGATCACATTTAACCATTTGGTTACCTGGCTCGAAACAAGCATTTGTAATTTCTGAAACAGAGTTGGCCTCATGTGTAGCTCTGCTACTAGAGACAACTGGAGCATAACCAACCAATGGGAAATGGATTCTTGGGTATGGAACCAAGTTGGTTTGGAATTCGTTCAAATCAACGTTCAAAGAACCGTCGAATCTCAAAGAAGCAGTGACAGATGAAACAACTTGGGCAATCAAACTGTTCAATGATCCGAATGATGGTCTTGAGATGTCCAAGTTTCTTCTACAGATATCATAAATAGCCTCGTTGTCAACCATGAAGGTACAGTCAGCATGTTCCAAAGTTGTGTGTGTAGTCAAGACGGTGTTGTATGGCTCAACGACAGATGTTGACATTTGTGGACCTGGGTAAACTGCGAATTCCAATTTGGCCTTCTTACCATATTCCAAACTCAATTGCTCCAATAGAAGAGAACCGAAACCTGAACCAGTA
Organism: Williopsis lachancei; assembly: GCA_030567175.1. Lineage (NCBI taxonomy): Eukaryota > Fungi > Ascomycota > Saccharomycetes > Phaffomycetales > Wickerhamomycetaceae > Williopsis > Williopsis lachancei. The sequence goes on from JAJLRR010000214.1 coordinate 49,077, forward strand.
CCACCACCGAGGGAATGGGTGAAAAGGAAACCTTGTAAACCATCACATTGGTCGGCCATTCTTCTGATTCTCTCCAAGACATCATCCAACAAGTCTCTACCAACAGTGTAATGACCTCTGGCGTAGTTATTGGCGGCATCTTCCTTACCTGTGATCAATTGTTCTGGATGGAACAAGTCCTTGTACTTACCAGTTCTGACTTCGTCGACAACATTTGGCTCCAAATCGACATAAAGGGCTCTTGGAACGTATTTACCAGAACCTGTTTCGGAGAAGAAAGTGGAGAAACCTTCTTCACCACCCTTTGGTCTGTCTAAACCTTCCTTCAAGTATCCATCTGCTTCGATACCGTGCTCAAGGGAGTAAAGTTCCCAACAACTGTTACCAATTTGACAACCAGCCTGACCAACTGTATTAATTCATTGAATGTTAGTATATCCACCTAAATATATGTATGTAAATCGTGAGATGATTGGAATGGAGCATGTGTAAGTAGCGGTGGTAGGGCATATACTGAGAGCTATAAAGCATAGAGTTTAACTATCGTTCGAATATGGAATAGTAGAGCCTATAACGGCCCTTGTAGATCAAGACACCTTCAATAGACGCGTCCAATAGGAGAAGAGGTCTCATTGAATCGTAAACAAAACACATGATCACACATGCCCACCGCAGATGTTTCAGCATCCATTCTTTTCACGCTGTGTAGATTCGCAACGTACCGTTAACACTGATAACTTCTCTCATTGTATGTTTCACACTCTTTAGTTCTGTCTAAGCGCTGTGTGGCGAGTGTGAGTGAGTCTAGTGGAGATGTTTTGGTTTGTTTATGTGTTCTCGCCTCCTTTTTTGGTTTTTTTGTTTCTGGTTTTTCTGGCTTTCTTTAGCTATTTTCTTTCAGCTTCAGAATGTAAACAAAAATTTGTTGTAGAAAACAGCGAAAAGTTAGAGATCAGATCTTACACACAACGTACTGAAAATCTAAATCAAAACAAAGCGAAAATCACACACAAAAGTTTTAAGAGTCGCGAAAGTTTTAGATTTCTTTGTTTACTTTTATTACCGCTTTAGGAAACGATATGGTATATGCACACTCACCTGTTACAGAAGGAGGTTGTCATGGCAACGGTGGTGAATATAACACTCTTCAGCTTACATAATACTATTCATGATCATACTGCTCTAGTCTAGTCAATTGATATCGTTCATTCATATACACGATGCACACTGTGTATAACCACTCTAGTATATATTGTTCAAGTTGGTAGGTTGTCCTTACTTCTTTGTTATTACCAGTTCTGTGTGTGTGAAACAGGTCTATCGTACATCTCATTCATCAACGTACATACAATGTCCAACAACTTTGTATGTTTCTTATGAGAATACTGTATCATGTATTTCTTTGTATAGATGTGGATACCGATAGATAACGAAGACTCACATGGTTCACATTCAAACACAGGTAAAAGGTGTTGTATTCTATTCTTGGAAGGAACCATATCTGCATCGGAATCTTGGAAGCATGAAAAATGTAAGAAATATACGGAATTCTTATATGTGCTTCTAGAGTATGCCCATTTATAACCAGTTGCTTCTATGATGGGTAGAACGATCTTGGCCTTAACCTCTTTCCTAATGGATCTAAAACCTTTGACCAAATCGGATTTTGATAGGGTAAAATGATGAGGGTGTCCCTGGTTCAATATAGATGGAGGGAAAGGATAAGATTCCGTAGTTGGACTAGATTCATTCTGTTCACCGTCTCTATAGCCAATGGTGATCGGTTTCCCCTTATCGTTGACCAATCTTGATTCATAGAGTAAGCATGGTCTTTCACAATGGACAGGATTGACATATACCGTTGTATTTGAAGTTGTATCTCTAATCTCTCTATAAAGTCCACTCAAATCTTTGGATAAGAATTCAAAAGGAGAGCCCTTTAAGTGTCCAAGTTTATAATGGAGGAAGTCGGCAACACCTGTATGTCTCATCTGAGTGATCTCCTTTTCAGAATGTCCAATCTTGGACACAAACTCTTCAAAGAGCTCAAGGTGTGATACCACTATTTGATCTTCATCTCTTAACTCTTGTTCTTTAATCTCTCCTCGGAATGTATTCTCAACCATTTTGTTCTCCTTTGGTGAGATCTGTAGGTGAGTATAGCGTTCCAGGCCCCTAGGTTAGATCTCTGTAAGGTATTGGTGGATACAACGACAACCAGATCCGTGAAGATTTAGCAAATTCAGTGTACTTTGGTAATTGAGTTCGACGTTGATAATCTACAATTTGTGCCTCTTTCCGCCATTTCGAGAACTGAAAAAAAAAAATCTGATCGACAATTTGCCTGAAAATAGTCAGAATAATATGCCGGGCAGTTTACACCTTGGGGTGCAGTTTATTTCACTATGATGTCAGATCAGAGGACCTCATATTATATTTCTCATGAACGAGCAATCGCACAAGATATTGCTTTTGGGCTCTAGCATCTCAGGAAACTTGAAAGTCAAAGACCATGACCTGTGAATGATTGATCTTTCTGTGAGAGGGTACTTTACCAATGCTCATGATAGGCGGGGCCATAAGGGATCACCAACAGTACATGGTTAGTGATAACTATTAACGTACCCAAACTTTACAAAGAGCATGACAGTATACTGGCGAGTGCCATATACGGAGACAAATTGCAATTGAACAGTCTTGTATAGCTGTATCCACATTTCTTTCAACTTCTAACCGCACCATCTCTTTCAACTACCCTGCTTTAAATCGAGCTTAACATCACGTGACCATACTACATAGCTCGGATATCTAGTGGCCAAAAGAAATCTTAAATGCGGGCAAAAAAGCGATTGTAAGCCCAAAAAGAAAGATTACGCTCTGATAAGCACGAAATCTGTGTATTTTTAAAATTTCTTATAAGGCTTTCACAGTACAACATATTTTTTTTTATTATTTGCTCCACAGCTGAGAGGAACCTGATTGTTCCAACTGTCAAACGACTGTCAAAGCGGGTTGACAGGTAGCTGAAAACCTTACACAGAACGAACTGACCCACACATAGCAGGAGCAGCAAATTATCCCTCACCCTCAGGATGACCAAGAGATCCACTCTCATCCTACCGCTCGTGGCGATGAGTCTTGCCATCGTGCTTCTGCTTCCACACATCAAGACATTTACTCCACAGTCTTTTAACACAAGTACGTCTGGTTCTTCGTATTCGTTGGCTTTGGACCGCACGAACTATCAACACATCTCAAAAGACCGTGGTATCGACCTCAGCAAGCTAGTCAGAGAACCGAGTCTTGACCCGGATCACAGCCATCTCCGCTCAGGGATGTATGGCGCTGTTGCGTGTGATGTCCCAGACTGCTCAAAGTTGGGAATCGACATCTTGAACAAAGGGGGTAACGCAGCGGATGCCTCTGTCACCGTGGCACTCTGTGTCGGTGGACTAAACATGTTCAACTCGGGAATCGGCGGTGGCGGCTACTTTGTCTCGAAGCATTACGATCAAGAACCGGTGGTGATCGATGCCAGGGAGATGGCTCCGATCAACAGCCATGAACTCATGTTCAAAGGCCATGAGCATCTTTCGAAAGTTGGTGGCTTGGCTGCTGGAATCCCGGGAGAAGTGAAAGGCCTATACACCTTGTTCAAGGAACAAGGCTCGGGTAAAGTTGGCTGGGATGAACTGATAATGCCCGTGGTGAATTTACTCAGAGATGGATGGAACGCTTCACTGGTTTTAGCATCTGTTGTGAATGCTGATAAGGAGGTCTTGGCTGCAAATAGCGAGGACTATTACTTCTTGTTCAAGGAAGACTCAACTGAGTTGGAGATCATAGAAACCGGTGATCTGGTGAAGCATAGGGAATTAGCAGATACATTGGAACTAATCGCCAAGAATGGAAGTGATGCCATATTTTATGATCCTTATGGACCAATCGCTTCTCATTTGATTCAGACTGTGAACTCACATGGAGGAATTTTCACGAAGCAAGACTTTGAACAATACGAAGTTGAAATTTCTAAACCTCTGCGTACGAGATTTTACGATAATGATGTTTATACGTCTGGAGCATCGAGTTCAGGTCCTGCATTAATCCATGGCCTTAACATCATGAATAAGTTTCAATACGAAGATAGCTATGACATGCAACCGTTGGCCACACATAGACTCATAGAAACGATGAAATGGATGGCTAGTTCGAGATCCCGTCTTGGTGATCCAGAGACAAACATGACAGAATTCGTAACGAGTAAAGAATGGGCACAATTTGCACTAGACCATTTCAACGATACTCATACTTTACAGAATTGGACAAGTTATTATCCAGAATTTGAGATGAATCAACCACATGGTACAACTTCATTTGCGATTGTTGATAAGGACCATAATGCTGTAAGTTGTACATCCACAATCAATTTACTCTTTGGTTCATTGGTTCGTGATAAAATCACAGGTATAATCTTGAACAATGAAATGGATGATTTTTCAACTCCAGGGGTTCCAAATGCATTTGGTGTTGAACCATCAACGCATAATTTTATCAGACCAAGAAAAAGACCATTATCTTCAAGTGTACCTACTATAGTTGTCAATGAATTAGGTAAACCTGATCTTATAATTGCATCTGCTGGTGGTTCAAGAATTCTAACCGCCGTGTTTCAAGCCATTGTTAGAGTCTACAGTTATAAGATGCCAATATTAGAGACAATTTCATACCCAAGGTTACATCATCAACTCTTACCTGATTATATAGAACATGAAGATTTTATGGGTTCGGATATAATTGAGGATTTAAAGGCAAAAGGTCATAATCTTTTGTTATTACCACCAATGACTGCAATGAACGCTATAAGAAGATTTGCTGGAGATTATCATGCGGTATCTGATTTTTGGAGAAAAAGGGCAGAATCTGCTATTCAGGAGAGCATTTGAATTAGTATAAGTACGCTGTACTTTATATCGATATATAAGTCTACCATAGTACGACTAGTAACATATTTGATAAACCGGCGTAATATAATATTTATTTATTAGTACCAGATAAAGTTGTAAGTTTAAAGGCATAGTAGTAGTAGTGGATAATGTGTTGATGATGTGGTCCAATATTACTAGCTATAGCTGACTTGCAAAATGTCTTCAATGGACCCTTAAAAAAGAAGTATATATATGCCACCAAATGGAAAAGACAAGTTAAGACAAAATTGAAGCTGGACAAAGACGTTTGAGTATATATGTGAATCAGAGAAAGACAAGATGATAAATTATGCAGATCAATTAATTATGACTTGGAAAATTATGAAGACAAAAGACAAAAGACAAAAGTTAGAGAGTGCAAATGTATAAATCATGTTGTAAATCTAAATGCAAATGCAGAATGCTAGTTTAAAATTCAAAATTCAATATTCAATATTCAAAATTCAAATGACAAAGGACAAATGGACAAATGGACAAAATTTGACAATTAAAAGACAGAAAAGACACAATAAAGACAAAATAAAGACAAATAGAGACAAAAAAAAGAACATCATTACCAATATCAAGCAAATACACCAAGCACAACCGTTAAGAAACAGCCAATTATTCCAAAGAACAATCCATTTGAATCTAAAACGGATAATCTCATTGCATTACCAACACTTGTCTTACCATCTGATGAATTAGAAGAAAATGCGGTTGATGAAGATGATATGACTTGGGTCATTGTATTATCACTTCCATTGATCAATCTTCCAGTATAGATTTGACCAGATGTATAAACAGCACTTTGTTCTAATCCTGTTCCAGATGATGACCATAATTGAAGGAATGAAAAAGTTAAAGATTCTGTAATGTTATTTGGTTTGGCAAAAGGTATATGACCCGATGTAATTTGACTTGATTGTTGTGGATATGAATTAGTCATTGTACTCAATGGAATTTCCGTTGTGATTGAATTAGAAGATGATTTAGTTGATTTATCTCCATGTCTTTCTTGATAATTTTCATTATTTGCCTGAGCAATTGCAACTTTTTTACCTTCATTATCAAAAGCTAAAAACATTGAATTTAAAACAGGACTTCCCAATACACTATAACCATATCTATCATTTGGTTGAACAGATAGAGCACAAGCTGGAGATCCATCTTCAAAAGTTATATTTTCACCATTAGTGCTTGAGACTGGACGAACCAATTGGTCGATTGAAATATCAATGGATAAATTTCCAAATTTGAAATTAACCGAAGCATCAACATCTGTGATTGCACATTTGACAAACCATTTTTGAGAATCATCATCAAAGAATGCATTAAGTTGAACAGATAATGCAACGACATAGGATTCCGGTAAATAGACATATGTGGTCCTTGTATCCAACAACACAGGGATCGTAGAGCCTTCATCTGAGACTAAGACAGACGCACCTTGATCGTTATTGACGGTGACACCAGATAGAGGAACTATAGGTGAATTTGTCGTAGTGGAATCGATACCAGTCGAGTCGGTTGATAAGAATGGAATGAAATCGTATTCAACCAATGGACCAACAAATAGATCGGTATCAATCGCACCTAATACGATAGAACCTGTTGAACTTGTCATTGGAGCCATTGAATATCCCATTGATTCAATTACACCTAGATCCACCAGTTTTGCCAATAAGCTTGTACCTCTTTGGATATCATCATCTGTTGGAACACCTAATGCAAACCCACCTAATACGACGTTTGCATCATTTGCAGTTATAAAAGTCATTTGATCTAGAAATAAAGAATTTTCAGAATTTGGATTCAATGCAGAAGTTAATTTATCTTCAAATATTATGACATCATCTGAAACTATTGAACCATTTACATAGACATAGTTTATGAAATTATCTGAGAACCCATTTCTAGTTATTAAAGTTGAAGAATTTGAAGCATCAATGTCATAAGCACCATTTTTTTGACATTGAGTATCTGTACTGTTATCAGAATTTGATGTATTCTCATCCGATTTACAGCTTGGGAATCGAGTCGAGTTCAAAACCCAAAGATTCGGTTGTGAGATGTCCACTCTTAGAGCTTGTCTTTGACCTCCGAATTCCGTGTTAACGTACCAAACGATATGATCGTCTGTATACATTGTTATTCTTGGGAAGGTTATATTTTTATCCGAAGAAAGATCGGTATCACGATCTTCCATCTCGATAATGTCAGTATTCTGTGAGAGTATGGAGCGCGAGAACAGCAGTAGAAGCGTTATCGCCAGCATGGGCAGCGATACGAGCGACTTGTTGGTGTTGTACGGTGATCTTGTCATAGCGCTGTGTTGTGTGTTGTGAGTGGTGTATATATATATGTGCAAGATCTCAGTGCTGTGTAGCGGATGATATAGTTTATTGCTGTTGTAAGTGAAAGTTGGAGTGTTGAAAGGAGGAGGGGCTATAGACGTGAAATAGCACAGAAGGGCGAAAGGGTTATTGAGAGGCTTGATAGTCCGCCACTTATAATTATAGAGTGTTCTGTCTAGTATGGCCTCGGTATAAGAGTCAGCTTAGCGTGTGTGTAGGCTGTAACAAGTGGCGCAGTGGTAGCAATATTATGCGAAGAGTTTGTGTGATGCTGTGGGTGTTCAGTGAATGACAACCGCCGTTAGCCCTGTGCAAGCCCGTGGCAGAGTGTTTGTTGGTGATAAATATTCTTGATCGGTGAGAGTTCGATTTTATATAACTAAAAAAGACCGTTTTCGACTGATTGTTTTGTTATTTTGTACGAGCGCACTACTTAACTTATATAAATAGCCGTTGAGTAATTTTTTTCCCTTTCTTCTTTTAACGCTGTGATCATATTCATTTTATGCCTAACGTATAACGTGCGCCAGTATACGTCGTAGGCCAGTTTTTTTTTTTTTACTGGGCCTTTTCCATAATAAAAAAATTAAGACTGCGGCCACTCCTCGCGGCCTCTCACTAGCTGAAATCAGCTTTATACACCTTTGTGCTAATTATTAAGTGATGATTTTCAGTAGGAATATGCAGTGCAGAGCTGTAGCTGCAGTTCTAAATTGCAATATCGAGAATTGTTGTCGCGGGTGCTTACAATATTACATGCTCTATAGAGTGCTGTATATGCTACGCTAGACTGTAGTAATCAGCTATTGCACAGACCAAGTGCTAGCTGCTGTAAGCCGAGAGATCTTGTCATAGCCTACACTGTTATATACCAATATACGTAGGTCGTATTAATATTGCTAGTCAGTGAGAATCCATTTGTAAGCAGTGAATAGATCACCACCAGTTGTGGCAGCCGCAGCTCTACTGGTTGATAATATAGTATATATTAGCACTCTATTTTCGGGCATGAGTTGAAAATATAGTACATAAGCTCGTGCAGATGGCCACGTATAATTACAAGATGCAAATGGAATACTAGTTATATTGAATAAGGATCGTTCATGAGCATTCGTCGACCGATATCTAAGGAGCTATAATTATCAGCATCACACAAAGAACGGATCCTCACTCCTTTCGGTGGGATGACAAGACACAATAATAGGACACAATGGCACTGGGTGTTATAACTTATTAATAGAAACGATATAACTTTTACTAATTCTTGGACATTCAGCTAAGCCTCTCGAGGCGGTGTTGATTCAACATTTTAGATCCATTATATTTACACACGTATAAATTTTATAACTATGGCAGGCCGGGAGAAAAAGAAACACACCGACGTCAGGCCGATCCCTTCGTGTGTGCGTAAAGTTTTTTATAATTTCGCGTATAATTACAAGCTTTAAAATTGGAATTTTTATACGCGGAAGATATATCCCTTTTTTCTTCTTAATATTCTTTGCAGGCTTAATAATATAGCTCATGTACTTTTATACTTCAATTCGGCTAACAGTTAATTCACAGTTAAATAGCTCCCGCATAAAAGTAACGTAGCATAGTACAGCACTGCACTTTATACTCCCTTAAATGTCGTAGACAGTAGGCTGTTTATATCACAGCTAAAGGAGCTATGATTTACTGTTAATTACTGTTTACATTCAAGCTGTATCCATTAGCAATATACTCATCCAATCATTCATAATTAACACTTGGCCATTATACATAA
>JAJLRR010000215.1:6438-20132 GCA_030567175.1 Williopsis lachancei
TTTTTTTTTTTTTTTTTAAAAAACAAAGGCCGGAGACTTATAATATTATTAAGCTAGAAAAATTTATAAACACTAAAAGTGAACCTTGCCATAATAATATAGCGACTGCTGATCCGACCAATTTGATTCTCCGACTAGGCTCTTATAAACCAAACTTATTTTCAAGTTAGGGATGATAATCTGGTGAATTCTGTGGCTGGGAAGACCTAATTTATGAATGAATTACTCTTTAATTAACAACCAGCATTCAGATCAGACTGTTACATATACAGGCTGTGTCAAAGCTTAGTGTCAATTGCGTACAGTCCTGCCGGCGCTCCCCATATTGAAGCTGTAGAAGTCATGTCATTCTACGAGAACATATGTAGACGCAATTAGGTCGACGTTGAGGAATCATCGAATACACTCGGTCATTACGCGGTCGCATGGTACAAGTCATATTATTCAACCGATCGACTTACTCGACTTACTATGATCAGGCATTGAATCTTGAGTCAAGTGACTGATTTGTTCCTCATAAGGCCTAATTCATGGTACTCATCGCGTATGGACCCTCGTAAGGTGTATAAGTCCTTTTAGTTTGCATGTGAATATTAGACCTTAGCTCGTAATACAACAATCATTGCCTCAATTAGATCATAAATTACAGCTATATCTAACGACGCCTTGAAGGGGTTCTTATCGACAACGTCGTTAGTACATGAGAAGCCTCCGAGCTTCAATTGATGAAAAAATAGACCTTTTTTAGCACGAAGTAAAAGTAGTAGTATGCTGATTTCTGAGATCTCTGGAGATCTAGTGCGGTAATTATCATACTACTAGTAAGCACCTGTGCGCAAATGAGATGCATGGACAGCGCAATTTTGCAAGAATTATACCTATCTTTTTTGTATATGGAGGCACTTTAGCCACCGAAGGACCCGCAGCGGCTGATAAATCCCAAATATAGTGCACATTGAATTGTATACGCCTATAATTAATTATTATATATGCTCAATGATTATTTGTATGGCTATAGCGGGACCGGTGGCAGCTGCAGCTATATTTTAGTTGAGATTTTGACGATTCGGGAACACTGAGATCCGCAATTGGAAGCTCGTGAGCTACGTCAGATCTTCCACCCAACTCATTATTAGAAGCGCAATATTAATTATATTATGACACAGCTAGCCATATTGTAAGATTGTATATATAATCATGACCCATATTTGAATGATATGACACGCATTAAGAGCTCGTTTGATTGGTAATAAGGTTGTACTCAGGCCCCATCTCAAGGACGCGACTTATAATTAATAATCAGTAGCAACTCCCCCAGGATCTCTACCGTATCTTGTCCACCTGCAGCAAGATCACTCATAGTACAATGACTGGTCATTTTTACGACCCGACGTAGGTATACTGAAAGTTGTAGCTTGTGTTGCCATGGATAGTACTACAAACGCAACAGTACTGAAATTCTTTGATCGATGACGCCTGGTTACGCGTAGAATTCAGAAATTTTGCGCTTTTTCGCCTTGTGCTGAGATCTTCAGCAGCTGCTGATTGTGCAATCGCGCTTATGATGTCATTTTAAAATCAGTACAACCAGAAAAATATTGCACGCTGACCGTAGAAAAAATGAAAACCCTGTGAGACATGGTTAATAATAGCAACACAGCGGGGCGAAACTGCCATGCTGATTATTACTCCTCTAATTCACGTTTAATGAGGTACCAGCCATTTCGAGTAAAGATGTATGATCAGGATCCAGGTACACCAGGACGCTTGCGCCTGGTCCGATTAAAAAAAGACAGAAACTTGCATAAATTTATGATCCAACCAGCCTTCTCGATGGAGTTTCATCACTTCCGAGACCCATCATTTGTTTACATTTTACCGTAAAAGGCAACACACAAGGGGAAAAAAACTCTAAAAATCTGATCCAAATCGTGCTTGGTTCCATATTGGGTAATAATGACGTGCATGCGAAAAACGCCATTAATTAATTAATTAATTAACTAACAGCAGACGCCCGAGCGTCAGATTCTATTTTTGGGTACACGATGGAGCCTTGTGTCGAAAATTAGACAGCGTTCTTCCCGTAATCCTCAACTATAAAAGAGGTGTAATAATCCTCTGAGTTTGAACAATCTGGTCCATCTCTTTTGTTTCATCATCATAAACATCATCAACAACCAGTTCCAACTACTTTGGAATTAATTAAACCAATCTCATACACACACACATACACATCACATTTAAAATGCAATACAAGAAGACTTTGCTCGCTTCCACTTTGGCTGCTACCTCAATGGCTGCTTACATCCCATCTGAACCATGGTCAACTTTGACTCCAAAGGCTCCAGCTCCATCTGGTGCTTCCACCGACTACACAAAGACCTTCGGTATTGCCGTTAACCCAATCACCACGGGTTCTTTGGCTCCATCTGCTACTCCATCTCCAAAGCAAAAGAGAGACGTTGTTTCTCAAATTGGTGACGGTCAAATCCAAGCTACCACCTCTACTAAGGCACCAGCTCAAGTTGTCTCTCAAATCGGTGATGGTCAAATCCAAGCTACTACCTCCACAAAGGCCCCAGCTGCTACTGCTCAAGTTGTTTCTCAAATTGGTGATGGTCAAATCCAAGCCACTACTAAGACCAAAGCTCCAGCTCCAACTGCTCAAGTTGTCTCTCAAATCGGTGATGGTCAAATCCAAGCTACTACTTCTACAAAGGCTCCTGCTCAAGTTGTTTCTCAAATCGGTGACGGTCAAATCCAAGCTACTACACATACCACCAAGACTGCTGACGCTATCTCTCAAATCGGTGATGGTCAAATCCAAGCTACCACAACCACAAAGGCTGCTGCTTCTCAAATAACAGATGGTCAAGTCCAAGCTACCACCTCTGCTGCTGCTCCAGCTTCTGAAGATGACGATGAAACCGCTGTTTCATGTTTGAACGACTCTGCTCTTGCCCTTGTCTTGAAGGGTGGTGTCTTGACCGATGCTCATGGTCGTCTTGGTGCCATTGTTGCCAACAGACAATTCCAATTTGATGGTCCACCACCACAAGCTGGTACCATCTACGCTGGTGGTTGGTCTATTAACGATGGTCAATTGACTATCGGTGACAACTCTGTCTTCTACCAATGTCTCTCAGGTTCTTTCTACAACTTGTACGACCAATCTCTCGGTGAGCACTGTATTCCAATCCATTTGGATGTTGTTGACTTGGTCAAGTGTTAGATACATTTGACGATCTACTATACAACTATAAAAACAAATATATTTGGTTTACGACATTAATTCATTGAGGGTTTTACATTTTATGACATTTTATTCAGGTTATCACATCTAAAAAGTATGATCAATTAGCAATCATACACTTCTTTTTTTCTTTCTATTGACGGTTATTCTACTTTCCTTTGTTCTTTCATCGAGGAAGAGATTTGATTCATATTAAGGCAACTGAGCATTGCATTTATATTACGATCATCTTCCTGGCATTTGGTTTTGCATCTTTCACATATACATTGTGACATCTTTTATATAGTTAATTAAATTCATGGTTATTTTAAATTATTACATCTTTGTATCTTCATTCATCGGCAACTTCATTGGTTATCTCTGAACAGATTTTTAGTTATATGAAATTACTATTCAGTCGCCCAGATCAATATTAAGCGGCTTAATTAGACTTTAAAGCGCGCAATCCAATGATAAGTTGTCTATGCGAGCACTTTGTCATACCCGGGCCAGATTACTTTGTATTATATTTGTGGCTCAACTGTCGCGCTCTCACTGTTTACGCGACGATTTTATATTTTATAGCAAGGTGCAGTGAGAATAAAATAACTGACAGGTACAGTCCGTGGATCGACAGCGATATTGTAAAGATTAGTCTTACAATCAGACCGTAATAGGGCATAAATCTCTCAGTTTCAACTGATCTTGAGAATATTCTGACCGGTATATCATCCTTATAAGTTTATTAAAAGGGAAAGACAGACATATTCTTGACAACACCATAAAGCATAACACCCAAAGACCATGGCCACACCAGGTGCACAAAAGAGACTTACAAGAGAGTTCAAATCACTTTCTGAAGAACCGATTCCATTTATCTATGCACGTCCAAATGAAGCCAATATCTTAGAATGGCACTACGTTATAAATGGACCACCAGGAACACCTTATGAAGGAGGTCAATATCATGGTAATTTAAAATTTCCAACTGATTATCCATATAAACCACCAAGTATATTGATGATTACACCAAATGGACGGTTTATTCCAAATGCAAGGATCTGTTTAACCATAAGCGATTATCATCCAGAATCTTGGAATCCAGCATGGTCAGTTGGAACTATATTGAATGGGTTGTTAAGTTTTATGACAAGTGAAGACGTTGCAACGGGATGTGTAAGTAAAGGATTGGCAGAGAGAAAGAAACTTGCAGAGAAGAGTTGGGAATTTAATCGTAATAATAAAGTATTTATCCAAAATTTAAAAGATTTTGCTCAAACTGGGAGTGTTTCCAAATTACAAAAGGATCAAGAGATTGATAAACATGAAGTTAAGAAGAATGAATTAAAGAGAAAATTGGATAGTTTAAAGAACTCTGTAAAGGCTTCAATTCCTTCTTTATCATCGGCATTTGTTTCTAATTCAAATTCAAATTCATCCAAAGTTAAAACGGATTCAACCAATGTATCAAATGATCAAACCACAGTGGAGATTATTGATGATGAACCAACTTCACCTGTAAGAAAGCAAAAGCAATCATTCCATTCTGCACAAGAAGATATCATATCTACAAAGAGTTGTGAGGTTGTAGATCTGTTATCATCTGATATTGATATAGATAATGATCAATTAATCGTTGCACCATCAAGTATGAGTCATGATGAAAAGAATAAAGATTCATATAATGACGATTTTTATGATGATTTTGATTCTGATAGTAACGATGATTTTGATGATGATTCTGATAATGAGAATAATGGTAATAACGATGATCTGATTGAAGTTGTTGGAACAAGTACAGCAACAGCTGTTGAGATTAAAGATGATTCACACACGGTAAACCAGGATGTTATTGTTCTGGAATGAGTAACAATGAGTAACAATGAAGAAGATGAAGATAAAGAAGAGATATACATTATACCCCAGAGAAGCTATACCATTGATACGGAATCAAATGACAACCATTGGATCATCGTTACTCATCCTGTATAATAGCGGTGAAGTTTACAATATAGCGATGTTATTGAATGTTGATATCTTATATGCTGTATGCTGTAGAAGATGAAGGTGTTACCCCCACTTACACCCCACTCACACCCCACTAGCGGGCATTTATAAGCGCAGGGTTATCTGTTTGATTTAGATGTTGCTTGTATTCCGACCCAGAAATTCACCGGAACTATCAGCAATAGGAGGAGCCTTTTGAGATTAGAACGTTGTACTAAAAAACAATCCATTTGGCTGTGAAAATGCAAATGAAATCCACACAGAAATGAATTAAAATCTGTGTTTATAAGCACAAGACCACCAGACAACAGCGGCTAATCAGCATAAGGTCACTGATTTGAACTCAAACATATTCCATAGCGGTAGTTAGAAGACAAACTGAACAATCTACAGATCATTCACTGTGATTCAACTTTTAGAGGCAAACTCATAGACAAAAGGGGAATAGAAGAGTACAAAGATGGCAACAAAGGCTGCAATAAAGAGACTTACAAAGGAATATAAGCTCATGGTTGATAATCCACCACCTTATATCGAGGCACATCCATCTGAATCGAATATATTGGAATGGCATTATTTAATCACAGGACCTCCAAATACACCTTATGAAAATGGTCAATATCATGGAATGCTTATATTTCCAAGGGATTATCCGTTTAAACCACCAGAGATTAGGATGATCACTCCCAATGGAAGATTCCAAACAGGGATAAGGCTTTGTTTGAGTATGAGTGATTATCATCCCGATACATGGCAACCAGCATGGTCAGTCGCGACCATACTTAATGGATTATTAAGTTTTATGACAGGTGATGAACCAACAACTGGAAGTATAACCACGAGTGAAGAGATGAAGAAACGTTATGCAAAGGCAAGTTTAGAATGGAATGCTAAATCCAGTGATCGATTTAAAAGGGAATTTCCTGATAAGGTTGTTAGTAATCTATCATATTTGAAGAAGATTGAACAAGAAGAACAGAAGAAGAGACTTGAAGAGTTAAAGAGAATAGAAGAACAGGCAAAGAATAATGGGAAAAGAAATGAACAGGATAAGGATGAGAATGAAGATGAAGAAGATGAACATGTTGATTTGGAGAAGATGGATCCTGAAGATCGTATACGTTATTTAGAAGCAAAGAATGCTAAGAGAATACAATCTAGTGGTGGTCATACAATGGTTTATTATGTTCTTGCAATTGCGATTGTTCTTGGGTTCTTCCGTGCGGTCATATGACTACATATGATACATCTATCATCATCTATATACAATACATAGTCATAGTCAATACATCACAGCTAAATTAATTATTAAAATATCTCAACGTTAAACACAATCTTACCGTGAGCATGACCACTAGCCAATTTATTCTTTGCATTTGTAAAATCCTTCCAATCATAAGTAGAATCTATGATTGTTTGTAATTGACCATTTTCTAAAAGATCTTTACCAACTTCTAACCATTCAGCAGGTGTTCTATCAAATTCAAATTTAAGATATTTCATATTCCATACACTTGCAAACCAAGATCTTGCATTCATACTTACACTGTTCCATGAATTGTATAGATCTGTTCTATAGTCAAAATGAACATCTCCAACAGTTGTTATAAATGAACCTCCACTGCTTAGGTAATCCTTACAATGTTCAACTAATTTATAACCACCAACACAATCCAATATAAGGTCGAATTTTTTGGATGGAACTTCACAAAGTTCAATTGGGTTACCATCGTTATCATAATCTTTATAAACTCCTGTTGTTGTAAGGATCTTTAAAACGTGTGGTAAATTTGGATTTATTTTGTAATTAATACAAAGCTTAGCTCCGACGGATTTAACTAAATCCATCGCAGAACCTGAACATATAGCAACGACATTTTCAACTTTATACGATTGTTTAAGAAGTTGAATAGCCATCATTCCAACACTTGAAGAACCACCGTTTATAAGGATAGAGGAATCTTTTGAGATTTTACACGTTGATAATGCTTGGAAAGCTGTACCAAATGATAACATCCATGAAGATGCCTGAACAAATGATAAATTCTTAGGTTTATGAATAATGGCATCAACGTTTGGATTGATCAAGATACTTGAACTTAAAGTACCATAACCGTTTAAATGATAATATAATCCACAAACTTCATCACCTTCTTTAAAATCCAAAATTTTAGAACCAACATGTGTAATAACACCAGAATATTCACGACCAATACCACGTTCAGTATTAAAATTTGAAGTATAAGAATTTATAATTTTTAAATCTAATGGATTTAATGGAGCTGCACGTATTTGAACAACAATAGAATTTGAAGATATTGGTAATTTTATTGGTAAATCATAAGTAAATTGTGGAGCTTTATTCTTTGAATAAAAAACGAGTTGTTTTGTTGGAATGTTCTTAACATGACGTAATGGACGAGCAACACGTTTCATATGGATCTCATCGGTTTTAATTGGAGGTGGAGCTCTCACGTCGCTCACAGTGACGAGGTTCTTCAACGCAGCGTCTGATGGTTGTTGATCTGATGCCATGTAATTGGATGTATTCTAGATAAAGTGTTGATGTGGAGGGCCTGTGATAAGACAATGGACGTGGATGCAAGGGAAGAGGGAGGGAGAGATCTAGGACGTGAACACGATTGTCGATGAAGAAGACGATGATGACGATGACGATGACAAGCACAGTGCTATTTATATTTTATAATCCAGCGAGAGGATTTAATCAGCTCTGTTTATAAACAATCCCGTCCGATGCGGCTAACAGTTGGAAATTTACACCGACGAGTGCCAGCTCCGGCTGCCAATGTTTTGGTTTTGAGGGAAAAATTCCAGCCAAAAGGAAAAAAGAATGCGGATTGTATAATAAAATTACGCGGGGAGATGGAGAGATGAGACCGGGCTTTTAACGAGTAACAGCTACAACTAGATTGATATACAATGATTCTTTCTTTTGACATTATAAGTGTTGTATTGTACTGTATTGTACCATAGTGTACTGATCTGTACTCTAATACTATGCATCTGATGAGATATACACTGCTTGTTTCAAATGCCTCATCCATTCTCGGAAACAACCAGAACGGTATCTATATACCACCTTTAATTGGAGAGCAAAAGCGATTGTACTGATCTCATCCATAGAAGCCAGATATTGACTGAGAAGAAGACTGAATAGAACATTCACTGGATAGCCATCCAGTGTCTTCTCTTATACTGGATTAAACCTCAGTTATGTACTGTCCTTGTTATTAATGGTTCACATAATGTGCATTGTAACCATCCATATAACTGTAAAGCATTATCAAATTATCCATATTCTTTACTTCTATGAGACAATTATACTGATAATGATAATGATAATGATATGACATATACCTCAATACATTTCCATGTCTATTGATCTAATATTTTCAGTAGCATATGGACTAGTCTAATGAATATTATATGTCATATTCCATGTCATATCCATTCATTCAAATCAATAATTATTATAATCACTTTTGAATCTCTTTATAATATTCTTCTAAATCTTCTTCATCAAAGATTACTTGTATCATTAATGAACAACTTGGACAAACTGCAACTTCTTCACCATCTTGTAAATCATCAATAAATACTTGAAATTTATCACCACATGGACATGGATAAGTAAATAACATCGTCTGTGGATCAAATGTCATATCTTCAATCTCAATCTGATCGTAATAAGTCATGATGATTATGATACGATCAGTTTATCAGACTGTGCTGTAATCAATCTATTTGTAAAAGACTTGACTAATATATAACGGCTGTATCTGATTTATTTTTTTCTTGCTCATGACTTTATTATAAGTCATCGAAAAAGAAATTCAACTGATGGCACTAGCCCTATTACATTAGTCACATGATATAGCTGCAGGTGTAACAAATAATGTATATGTCCGGGTGTAAACTACAAAGCGGTCCCGTCACCCGCGATGACAGGAATATGCTGCACTAACCACTCCTGTGTAACACTTCTGCCCCATTGGGCAATTTTCGCGGATACGTTTTTAACAATTTAATTTTGCTTTCACCTTCCAGGCTTTGAGTGTTGTGTGGATGTGTTTGGCTTGGGACTGCTCGCGAAATTTGTGTGAGGAGGACTCTGTGTGAAAAAGTTGATATCTTCGTGAACTTATACAACAAGTAATCCATACAAAGAAGAAGAAAGAAGCCAGAAGAATCACAACGAAACAGTGAGTGAACATTGGACATAAGAAGAGTGGTGATAGAGAGTATGGATACATATGGAATGAACAGAGTATGAGATAGATATACTGTACATAGATGATTGATACAGAGTCATTGGTGGATTAAGATCATTCTTGAACTGGTGTTATATATATATACGATCCTGCAAAAGACATAGATAGAACAACAAAAGAAGTATATACAATAAACAATAACCATGAACACATTGAAAGAGAAGTCTATTGAGCATTATATGGTCTATCATTTGAACAGAATCAAGACGAGTTAAAAACATGGGTCATCTCATCCTTAGAGTAAAACCATCAGACTAAGACATATTCCATAACCCACTCTTCTACCAAAACATCAACATCAACAACATACTAACAAACTACAACTATAGACATGGGTATTTCCAGAGATTCTCGTCACAAGCGTTCCGCTACTGGTGCTAAGCGCGCTCAATTCAGAAAAAAAAGAAAATTCGAGTTGGGTCGTCAAGGTGCTAACACCAAGATTGGTACCAAGAGAATCCACACCGTGAGAACTCGTGGTGGTAACCAGAAGTTCAGAGCTTTGCGTGTTGAGACTGGTAACTTCTCCTGGGGTTCCGAAGGTGTCACCAGAAAGACCAGAATTGTCGGTGTCTCTTACCATCCATCCAACAACGAGTTGGTTAGAACCAACACTTTGACCAAGTCTGCTATTGTTCAAATCGATGCTACTCCATTCAGACAATGGTACGAGACCCACTACGGTCAACAACTTGGTAAGAAGAGAAACCAAAAGATCGAGGAGGAGGAAGTTTCCAAGTCCAGAAAGGTTGCCAGAAAGTTGGCTGCTAGATCCGGTTCTGCTAAGATTGAGCACGGTGTCGATGCTCAATTCGGTGCTGGTAGATTGTACGCTTGTATCTCTTCCAGACCAGGTCAATCCGGTAGAGCTGATGGATACATCTTGGAGGGTGAGGAGTTGGCTTTCTACTTGCGTAGATTGACTGCTAAGAAGTAAGCTTGGTTGACTTCCTGTCTAATAGTTTTTTCATGTATCATCAATAAAATCATTAACGTTTAATTGGAGTTGTAGAGCTTTAAAGTAGTTTATGTATTCAATAGAGATGTTATGAGTGAAGCGACGTTCTCATAGTATAGAGTTATCGTCGTAAAAATTAACGTTACAAGGAAGTAGTGACATTACTGATTCATAGAAGCTCAGCAAGAACAAAGAGGTCAGTTTTAAGAGACTACATAAACTGCTACAGCTTGGTTATCTTGAGATAAGACAATATAATCTTTGATTAACTATTCAAGTTATTGGTACAAACTATAATTCTCTATTGTTAGTCAATGGTCCAAAGTTTTATAGAATATCAATCCATCATCATTCTGGTTTCATAATTATTAAATTAATGTTTCAAATAAATCAGCAAAGGCAATATTGTTTATCCGCACTCTCGAAAGTCGGTACAGGTCTGTGTAATATTTCTCTCATCATTTAAAAGAAACAATGATTATATGGAAACTGTTGATCAATGACAAGATCTGATATATCAAGGTAAACATCACTTACGATTAAATGTCTTTAGATCAAGCGATCAAAAAGTTGTTCAATTGAACAGTCAGTTGATCGCTTGATCGTTACCGCTTCAGAAGAATTGAAATAGTTGGTGAAGGAGTAAAAAGAAGTGAGAAAGGGAATTTCCATCAATTCAAAAACTAAAAAAACTTGACGAGCCATCCATGTTTATGGTGTCTGGGTGTTCTGCACACATCAAAAGTTCCATAAATAAAATTAGGGCTACATCGTTTAGTTCAGTTGATCGTAGTAAAGATTATATTATTAGTTATTAGTTATGTAGTATTATTAGATTCATAAACATGGGGCCCAGTGCCCATGGGTATATATGTATTACTGTGATATTATCGTTAATGTTACACTAGTTGTTGATTCTAGTTGTTCTCTTCGGTGTTGGTTTGAGAAGCTTCACTTGCCTTATCCTCAGTGCTCAAAACGTCAGAAGCTTTAGTTTCAGAACTTGCTGAGTTAGTTGATAATTGAACTCTTCTCAAAGAATCTGGTTTGTAGAATCTAAGATCAACTCTACCAAAGAGATAGACAACGCTGATGATAACCTCCAATGCACCAAGCATCACATACATCACACTATGGTCAAAGATCCAAGATTTAGCATAGGTGTATTGTTCGATAAAAGTGGAGATTGATCTAAAGATATCGGCAATGAACAACAAAAGAGTCGTGAATGAGATGATCAGGATCGAATTGTTATGATGTAATGAAGATTCTTGAACCTGTGATGAGGCATCATGAGTAGTATCGTAATGATAAATCGAAGAATTAATGACTCTGATTGCATGTCTTTGTTCTTCAGTTACCAATTTTTCCTCTTGTTGGGCAATACCCTTTGGAACGAAATAGTTCCATTTAAAAGATTTAATCCAATAAGGTTGATACGTCAACACTTGTTTATCTTCCTTTGTTGGTGGAACAACAAATGCTAAACCAACCAAGAGTGCTGCAATTGCACTAAAGATCAAGATCAATACAGAAGCAGCCTGAGTAACTTGTTTAGTCATCTTGAAATGATCCTTTGACAATGGATAGATGGCCTGGACAGAAGCTGCAATGATACTCATAGTAACAACACCAACAATCAATGCATAGATCAAATACATCACTGATCTAAACAACTTTGTTGAACCATAGAGTGGATGTTTCCATGTGAAATATCTCTGAGCAAGGATCAAATTAAGAGTTGGAAGGAAAATTGTACATAGAACCAAAAAGATAGTTGAAGCTAAACCTAATTTCAAATTGGTTAGATGTTTTGCCCATGCCAATCTAAGAACAAATGAGATAAATCTTAACAATGAATAAAATCCTAAACCAAGTGAAACGTGGAAATAATGACCCAATGTAAAATTTTTAAGGTATAATCCAAAATGAGCCATTGTAATTAGTGCAAAGAGTGTTAAAAAGATAGCAGATGGTGCAATATCCGAATGGTTTGGATAATCTCCAAAGATTGCAGGTTGATACGATGCAATCATAACTTCTAATCTAAGAGGAATTGGAAGATTTGATGGAGCTTGTCCGTTAAAGAATCCAGCAATTAGTCTTTTGGCAATTTTCATCAATCTCATAGCACCAGTACCTAAGGCTGCACCATCTGTAAGGATTTCAAAAAGACCTAATAGTTGAGAATCAGTGAACACGGTTTCAATCTTTTGCATTAACAGTGTAACCAATGTTGTACCAGTTTTAGCAGCAGATTGTGCAATTGATGGATCCTTTGCAGTTTGAGCAGTTGCAAATAAAGTTGAAGTCATATTTTGGAATCCATAGACCAAAGTGATCAATTGTGTTGAATTCATCGATTGGAGTAACTCATTAACAGTTGTTGAGTTTGAAGCCAAAAGACCCTCGATTTGAGTAACGTTTAGTGAACCGATAACAGCTGGGACATCGACAGAGGATAAGTTGAAACCTGTACCTTGGAGAGAGTCAAGGGTGTTGATGATCTGTGTTGAGTTCATGGACTCGAAGAGTCCAGCAATAGTCTGTGTGTCCATTGTTATATCTGCCTAGTAGTACAATAGAGTCGACGTCAGCCTAGTTAATGTATACATAGTACTCTTCTTACATGAAGAAATGGACATTTCAGTCAGGTTTTATATAAAATCCAGAGATGTCCAGATTAATTAATGCACATACATTGAGCAATTGCTATGTTATACGTGTGTATAAATGCAGGTATTATATGACACGAATGAAGAAACAGAAGTAGTCAAGATGCATACAACGTTGTCCTTTCAGCTTATATTAACAGCTAATTTGCGTTTATGTGTTAAATTTTTGTCCTGTTTTTCCCTCTTTGAGAGAAGAGGACAAAGCGTCAAAGTACGGTGTTTTGATGAAAACTGCATCATAATTGCAAACCTGCATGAAGCCCGACGGCATTTGGGTGAATTTAATAAATTTTTTCCCACTAATTTGGCGATGCCCTGCACTCACCGACAGGGTCGAACGAGGACAAAATTAATAAAGCCGACTGCCTAGAAGGCTTTAGCCGTGGAAATGGAATTCTCCAACTATTTCATATTAGAGAGGTTCTGGACGATTTTTGGTTTTGGTTTTGGCTTCTCAATTGGGAAAGAGATTGCGCACGCCCGGACATCAGGCTCTGAAAATCAAAAAATCTGTCAAAAATTTGTCATTT
>JAJLRR010000215.1:20152-63874 GCA_030567175.1 Williopsis lachancei
TATTAACAGCTAATTTGCGTTTATGTGTTAAATTTTTGTCCTGTTTTTCCCTCTTTGAGAGAAGAGGACAAAGCGTCAAAGTACGGTGTTTTGATGAAAACTGCATCATAATTGCAAACCTGCATGAAGCCCGACGGCATTTGGGTGAATTTAATAAATTTTTTCCCACTAATTTGGCGATGCCCTGCACTCACCGACAGGGTCGAACGAGGACAAAATTAATAAAGCCGACTGCCTAGAAGGCTTTAGCCGTGGAAATGGAATTCTCCAACTATTTCATATTGGAGTTGTGGTGGTGGGTGATGATCGTCACCACACAATCAAAATATAGCTGCGTATTATAATCAAAATAGGATGAAATTGGAGCCGGTTGATCACAAATTACGGACCCTGTGACCCAGAAACTTTGACATACGTCGACAATCAAATATTAGTGCAATATGACCGTCCATTCTTGCTTTAGACCGAGCGGTGATCATGGAGGGGTTTTAATGATCATGCTTACACATGAAAATGAATTAGACGTTGTGATTGTCACTAGACGTTTGATGCTTGCTCTACATGAGTGTATCGGATGTTCGTGATATCCGTAATATATAAAGAGGAGCTAGCTAGTCAGTACTCACTAGGTACGTACGTGGATTCATTATAGAACCAATCTTCTATATACAAGGACAATCGCTGGTTAATCTAGTGATGGTAGCTATAAGACGGAACGAGATGCTCCATATTGTATCAAGAGTTATCTAGTACCCATGACGTCGTGGTCATGAGACTTGATCATTTGATCATGTCAATTGTTATAATTAACATATAGACAGCTCTAGCTAGCTGCTAATGTTGGTATAATTACTACTAGGGCCGACGTACTTCATACATCGATTTGACACAAAACATGCTTCAAGGCATGATGCTAAACGATATATTGACACATGACGGACAGATAGAGCTAATCATCAGACGATCTATTAAAGCCGTAGAGCTATATATACTGTCCAGTAGTACAATAAAATCAAACCGTTGAATGTTGGGAAAGTGTAGTTATAGAACGTTGGCTTATGGAGTTGGTGGATCAACTAAGTGTACGCCCTATGCACCGTATAGCTTTATTAATACGACTGTGTATTGTCCGGGTCTATCAAATCTTGCATACGCAATAATTATTTTTTCCCCGATCCCACTAGCTGTTGCTGTTGCAGCTTGGACGTTGAACTTTAACATAGGCCATCAAAAAGCAAAAAAAATAACATAACATGAGCAGCCGCTCGGTCGGCGTATGCCATCGAATGCCTACCGCAAGAGCGTCAGGATGCGTTCGTTGTTGGGTAAAAAAAATTCCCCAACAACTTGTTAATGAGATCCTTAGCAGGTGTCGTATTGTGTGAGCTTTAGCATATTCATCAACCACCAGCTGTTATAATAGTCTTGGTTCTTGTACTTTAGGTGAGAATCAGTTGATGTCTTTTTACGCGTACGTTGTCCTTCAGCAATATCTTAATTATTATTTTGAGATTATCATGCTAGGCGACATTGTTTAATTACGTCTCCGGTTAGAGTTCATTAACATGATATGAGGGGAACTGAGCAGCTGCCTGATCAATCATTGTACGTCGAGTCATGAGTATAAAATTCGTTATCGGTCAAATTCTATTTTGCACTAAAATCTGGAAACCCTAACTTAATTTATTGATCCGTTGCCGATGCGCACAAGAAATACCAAAAATCTTGATCTCTTGACTTCTTGTAATTTTTTTCTATAATTTTTGTTTTTCTGAGCGGGGATTATAGAAATTACCGACAGAAGTTGAAGCCCGAATTATGGTAAGGGGACACACAGTGATGAAAGAGGTAACTACCTATTTTGCCAATTTGCTACAATATTTCATTTCGCGAAATTGTTCTATGAACCAGCTCTAGGTATGACGTCTGTAATTCATGACCATGATCATTATTTGATCCAACTTTATACTAGCAGTACTAGCATTGAAGTATAACAGAACAATTCAAAATCATTGAACTATAAAGCAATAATATGAGACTCCTAACAATCTTGTCGCTCTCAATTGCATCCTACAGCTCCGTTGTACTAGCACATGGCCCGTCTTCTTCACATAAATCCGATACAGATCTTGCTGATCAAAAACCTCCAAAGGGTTTATCATGGGAACAATGGCATATGAAAGAAGAACATGGATTAGTTGAATATTCACCTTTGGTTTTTTTCCAATTACATGATATTTCAAATAAAGGATACCTTGATGGTAAGGATATATTAAATGCTTATGGATTGTTAAGGGATGAAGTTATTGGTAAAGGTGATGGATTAGGTTCTCATGATGATTCCGAAACTATAAGTCAACAGATTAAAGATGAAATTGTACAAAGTATAATGTCATTGATAGATCCAAATAATGATGGTAAGATTTCATTAGATGAATTTGAAACATTTGCAAAAAGAGGTGGCAAATTTCCTGATTTAAACGTTGGTGTTGGACATCATGGAGATTTTGAACATGAATATGAAGTTCATCATTGGAATGAATTTCATAAAGACCAAGATCCAGATATTAAAATCGTACATAAAGAAGACATTGAACATGAATTATTACATCATGAACATGAGATTGAACATGAATTGGATACAAAAGTTCAATTGACAAATAAAGAGTTTGAAGAAAGAATCAAAAAGGAGAATATTCCAAAAAAGTTTTTAAGATCATAGATAGTCATTCTATATATTTATATATTACTCCTTCAATAGTCTATCCAACTCGTTATGTAGCATCTCAAGGTTATAAAGATGAACGTCATCTGAATGATATTGAATATCGTTATCATTAGGTTCGCTATCACCTGATAGCCTTGGAATCATAACACACTTTATTCCTAATTTGTTTATCTTCTTCACATCAACTTCTATCTCACAATCTTCGATATAAACCAGGTGTGTTAGTATATCTGTGTATTGGAGGGAACTGACTGTCTTTATATGATTATTCCCATTAGCCGCCGTGTTATAATTGTTGTTATCCTCATTTTCATTAGCCGCTGTGTCGTTATTATAATCATCACCAAAGCTATACCTCAACGCCTTATAAATAGTCATTATGAAACCCAATGCATCCATTCCAAGAGTTTCACGATCCGAATTACCATTCAACAATAGTACTTTTGGAATCTTTATATCATTAGCTGATGATATCGCATGACCAACACCTTGTAATATTAAAACAGGAATTATACTCGTCATCAACGAACCTATTGAATAAACAATCATAGAAGCATTGGTCAATAACTTTATAGTCCTAGAATTAGCCTTTGGTCTAATCTCTTCACCGTATGGATTTATATAAAAGATCCTTTCAATTGGAGAATTTAAAGGTTGATGATCATGTTTCTCCTTTGAGAATTTCAATTGACTTATTAAAAGATCTGGATGTTGATATGGAATATCTTCATCTTGACTATGTTCATGTGTTATTTGTCTATAATTTCTAGTCATTTGTTGATCGTTTGTATAATAGTCTACCGAGGTTGTAGAAACCCCAAGTGTAGAAGATGCAAAACCTGATTCATTTGGATGAGATATCTGTGATTGACCAGTAATTATCTCACCGTTGTACAATTGAGCAGATATATGGTATGTATAGTTTGTGTTTAAACAGGGAACAACTTGTACCCCCGGATCCACCCTTGTCATTCTCAATATGAGTTCAATAGCAGGATCTAATGAACCAACAAATAGACGAACACCGGTTAATAACAAATTTCCTATAGATGCAACTTCAAAACTAAAATTAGTTGATGGATTCCTAGATTTCTTCAAGAGTTCCATATGGACATGGATAAGAAAACTTCGTACCATCTCTTTACACTGCGTATCTATACCTTTCCAGATCTGATGAGTTCCTTCAACGATCTGTGTCCATTCTTCTTTAGCCTCTTGTGGATCTTCACTGAGTCTATAACTCAACAGTTGTTTGAAACCTTCATCTGTAATGGACCTTGTTATCCTTGATCTGATATCACCGATTGCAGGGCCTCCAAGAACACGTATTATTTCCGAAGTTGAACCACCATTATCGCTAATGGGTAAGATATAACCGACATTGGATGATAACGATTGGAATAATGGAACAAGGGAGTTAGTTGCAGTGCCTCCGGAGATTACTGCAATGGTTGTTGTGGACATGGAAATGGGAATCAAAAGTCAAATTGATCAATTGAAAGTAATACCGATGACATATGATAGTGTACAAGAGTGACTCTGCCAGATATAAATCACTTTAACAATACCTGTCAGAGTACAGAGCTTTTTTATCACCGCCCATCCAAACAAAACAATCTGGGGCTAGGGTAGCGATAATAAATTTTGCCGCGCTAGCTGAAGCTGTTGGCTCACATAAGCAAAAATACAGCAGAACGCGTACAATATCCTGCTTATGGTGCTCAAAGGGGATATGTTAGCGGAGTTATATGAGATATTGACAGTGGACCATGGTCAATGACACTGAATCACTGAGCAGTAATACTCAGTGAGAACTGCCATATGAGTCATGACTGGCTACGTATGAGTTATAAGTATCTCCCTCTGCTCATCTGCCTAGTTTTATAGGCAGAGCCTCATATTTGTAGTACGAAATAATTCGGCACGTCCGAACGCCCAATGACGTTTGACTCTTAAACAATTACGCTTTCCGTAGTCAAAGCCGGTAGAAAATATAAAAATTCCTTTGAGACATCAGAAAAGGAAACAATGAACCAACAACAATGGAATCACGGGCAGTACATTGACAGCTTACAACATAGTGGAATAGAATCCTGCTCAAATAGCTAAAACGATTGCTCACACGTTCACCGAAACTTCTATGCTTACATCTTACTGATCAGCAGACGGTAAAGCAGTGATAGTCGTTGCTCATATATCATACTCATCTCATAAGGCATAAGCATCACACCACATCACACAAAGAGAGAGGCCACAGCATACAAAATAACCAACAATGGCAAAATCGAAGCTCACTTTCAAAGAGCAGATGGATGGATTCCCATGGTCTCAGATCTTTGTTATTGC
This sequence comes from Williopsis lachancei, assembly GCA_030567175.1. Taxonomy (NCBI): domain Eukaryota; kingdom Fungi; phylum Ascomycota; class Saccharomycetes; order Phaffomycetales; family Wickerhamomycetaceae; genus Williopsis; species Williopsis lachancei. Next base: position 25,227 of record JAJLRR010000215.1, read on the forward strand.
CTGTGTTCGTTTTGCCGAACCGATTGCATTTACATCTTTATTTCCCTATGTCTATTTTATGGTTAGAGATTTTGGAGTTGCAGAGACAGAGGCTGAAGTTAGTAAATATTCAGGTTATCTCTCATCGACTTTTGCATTTTGTCAAGTTCTTACATCATTTAATTGGGGTAAATTTGCTGATAAACATGGTAGAAAACCAACATTGATGATCGGTTTAACAGGTTCAATCTGTTCTCTTTTGATCTTAGGATTCGCAAAAAATTATTACTGGGCCCTGGCGGCTCGTTCAATGATGGGGCTTTTGAACGGTAACGTTGCCGTGCTGAGAACGATGATCGGTGAAGTTGCTACAGAAAGAAAACATCAAGCTGTTGCATTCTCTACAATGCCTCTTATATTCCAAGTTGGTTGTGTTATTGGACCTCTAATCGGTGGTTATCTCAGTGGTAATAATACGAGTATTCCAATGTTAAGACCATTGGTTCAAAAATTCCCATATGCTCTCCCGAACATCTGTATCTCAATCTTATTATTTCTCAGTATGATGACTGCAATATTTTTTTTGGAAGAGACACATTACAAGTATAAATATAGAAGAGATTATTTTGTGGATATTGGTGATTTCGTGAAATTGAATATCTTTGGTATAACTCCAAAGCAAAGACCATGGAATACTAATAACAAAGAAACAACAACAACGTCCATCTCTTCAAATTTATTGGACGAGGAGACTCCATTGATTAATGATGCTGATACATCGATAATGACAAACGATATTTCATTCAATGCACAACAACAGGATATTGGTGATTCAGATGCTAAATCTATAGATTCTGTACAATCAGTCGGTAATGTCCTTACAAGACGTCAATCAATTGCATTGATCAGAAGATATTCATTGCATGAAATTGGAGACGAAGAAGAAGGTAACGATTCTTTAAATGCATTGTTATCTCCACATATCTTTTATGCAGTTATTTGTAATTTCATAATGAGTTTACATGTAACTGTTCATGATGAATTTTTACCTATATATTTGGCTTATGATATTGCTCGTGATAAAGCTGGTAATTTACTTTCAAAATTTCCATGGAAATTGGTTGGAGGTTTAGGTTATAATCCAGAAGATACTGGTACTTTGCTTTCATCAACAGGTGTATTGGGTGTCTTCTTTCTATTAGTTGTGTTTCCCTATGTTGATAGAAACTATGACTCATTGGTCACATATAAGAGATTTATCCTGATTTTCCCAGTGATATATACATTGATCCCATACGTTGTGTTTTTGGCAAACCATCAAACCATAGCACGTCTTGTTGTTTATATCATGACTTGTTGTAAGACCTTGGGAACTTCAATGTCATTCCCACAGATTCTTTTGATCGTTCATAATTCATCTCCACCAAAGCATAGAGCAATGATTAACGGTGCAACGATCTCGGTGAGTGCATTGGCAAGATGTGTTGGTCCATTCGTGTGGGGATATCTGTTCTCATGGGCACAGACATATGACATTGGTTGGTTAGGATGGTGGTCTGTATCGTTGCTGACATTAACTGCAATCTACATGAGTAGATATCTTCGAAACAAATCCGAAGAAGAAGAAGCAGAAGAGAACAATGAATAGACATATATACATACATCTCATATCCATATAGATTCTTATCCTACACGTTGAGAACAAACAAATCTGTAGTTCAAGGCTCTTCAAACGCGTACTTCGCACATGTACGCGGTGCCTATGTTTACGTTTTTCCCAAAGTAGCAGCTGCGCAACTGCCTGTTTGGGAAATAATAATGCCTGATTTTGTGTTTTATGTTTGCTATAGCAACAACAGTACAAACCTTTTACTAAAAATTTCGAACAAATTTATTGCGCAAAGCTTTGTGTTTGTCCAAAAAGCACAACAACGGCACACAAAACCGAAAACCAAAACAAAAACAACCACACCAACAAAAGTACAGGGCGAAACCCCATCAAAAGTATCAAAATCAAAATCAAAACAAAATATAAACAAACAAACCCATAATAAACAAAGCATACGCTCAACACGGAACCACCACAACACACTGCGCACACACAAAAAAACGGAGGTGGCGTTGAACAAACAAGTGAATTTGAACATCATCATCAGCTGTGTTTTTTTATCGTCATAATGAGTTTAAAGTCGTTGAATAAGTCGAAATTGGTCGAAATGGCCCAGAAGTTGAGCTTGGAGTAAGTATCATATATCGCGGGATGATGATATAATACCCTCGACCATTGAATAGAGGTGAAGACACAGTGCTGTTTTTGTCTTATGAACTGTGCTCTAGTATGCTGGCTTGCTCTTATATCTGTTCTATCTCTTCTTGACTCCCATCAACGGATACTAACAACTACAATTTAAAGTGACGAAGGTACCAAGATAGTCTTGGAGGATCGTCTTTCCGCTTACTTCGATAACCATCCAGAGTTACTCGAGGATGAAGAATGGAAGAAATACATCACCTACAGAATTAAAAACTCTCCTGTAAAGAGTGCCCCGGTCGATGTCATTGGTTCTCTTGACGGTCCAACCCCAACTTTACCATCTTCACCAGCTCCAAAGCTCTTCAACATTGCTTCTCGTTTCAAAGGTGCTTTCTCTTCTCCATCAAAGAGTGACAAGGAGGAACCAACTAAAGAGGAGGAAGACGATGATGAAGACGATGATGAGAAGTTGGATGACGAGGAAGAAGATGGAGAAGAAGAGGACTCTGACGTTGAAGTCTTGGAAGGTGGTGACTCTGAATTGATCGAGGATGAGTTGGAAGAGAAGGAGTACGTTTCAAAGCTCCAATTCTTGACTACTATCAAGGAATGGGCCCTTGAGAAATGGGACGATGCCTATGATTATACCTTGGACCAAATCGATGATGCCTATGACTCCGTACAGGCCAACTCCACCAGTATCAAGAAGTATTTGAGTACTGCTCAATCTGTGAACTATATCACTTCAATCGTTGAACTTACCTTGTTGTTGAACAACCAAGTTCCAGTTATCCGCCTCAAAGATGCAACTTTCTTGGATCAATCTGTCATTAGCAAGTATACAACCTATATTGATCTTAACTGGCCAATATATGATCTTTCTATCTTCCTCGATCTTAAGTTCCTTTGGGTCTTATTCTCTTGGATTTTCTTGGCTATTATTTCTCCATTGATTGGATCTTATTACTTCAACTTTATTGGTAAGAAGCATAAAAAGACCAGATTTGATCCATTGGTTTTTAACTTGTTTAAACTGTTGGGTGCTTATCTCTTTTTATCTGGTACTGTTTCCTTTGAGGATGTTAAGAACAATGCTCAAGTTTGGGCAGATGAACATGGTATACTAGACCAAGCGACTATTTTCCAAAAGATCAAGGCTCATTCTTTCCATAGTTCTCTGACATTGAGATTGATTCTTGGTAACACACCATTTGTTACCAGTATGGTTGGTATTCTTGTTGCTTTATACATTGCAGCAATCTAGATGATACAAACTAAACCCCCAAAAGAAAATTCAAGAATTAAACATTTAAACGATTTGTCAACGAACTATATCAACAGATCTAAGAAGGTATCTCTTAGGGTCAGGACAATAACTCGATACTTTACCTTTTCTTCTTAGAACAAAGATGATGTGTATGCTGTTGAAGGTGATATATATATATATATACTTCATCATGCAGCATGTTTCTCTCTGTGTTTTTTTTTTATATATCACTTACTGTTATACCAACCCAACTTGAGGGAGCCAGCATCCATTGATTTCCCTTCTTTTTCTTCTTCTTATATAACTATTACTACTACTACTACCACTACGACTATTTTCTAATATTTACTATACTTACTGAAGGGAATGTTATTCTTCATACAGTTGTTATGAAGACTTATATGTACCATTGGCCAATGTATTACTATAGTGTACTCAATTGAATGTATTATTAACATAGTTGTTTCCTGTAGTTTGTAGACTCAAGTGACCGGAACTCAGGATATTCTACTCAGCATAATGGTCGGAATTGGACAATTTTAATTGTGGCGGACAAATAATTTTATTTACCTAGCCATCAACGTCCAGAATATCGGAGATTATAGTTTACTAATATTAAACTCTACGAGTATTGAATCTACGAGTTTTGAATAATAAAACAATAGGTTAATTATAACGTAGCCCTTTTGTAACAGAAAGACAGATCAAAGAAAAAGTAGAAAAAGAATATATCCAAAATTTCAAATCACACTAATTTATACCAAACCAACCAAACAATAATAACAAACGGATAAAAGAAAGAATATCCATAGAAAAAAAGAGATCAAATAAGAATATAATGCAAGATGAGGGTTTGTTCATTGATTGTCCGATTTATTTAAATACCAGACAGATCAATATTTAACTCTTTTTAAAGATTCAATTTATTTTGTCTGCTTGTTTGTATGTTTGTTTGTTTCAATATTGGAGATATAATGGTAGTGGTGATAGTAGTATAAATTTCAATAATAATGGATCAATTCCCTTCTTTGGCCATGAAGAACCATCACAATGGAGGGCATTTTGTATATAGTATATGTGAGTGTGAAAGAGACAAGGTAAACAGGAAGAAATAAAACAGTCAAAAAAACGATTTTAGCTGTTTATTTTGGAGCCTCCTTGAAAGAGATGGCAGCCTCCTCACCCATGGCGGAGATGATGGTAACCAACAAGTCCTTACCTTCATCGAAAGCAGATTGGATGGAATCACCCAACTCACCGTCTGGGGCTTTGACATCATCCTTGGTGTCACCATCTTGAGTCATCAAGTTCAAGAAACCATCGTCAATGTCCAACAACTGGAACTCGGTTCTTTGAACGAATGGAACCTCCATGTTGTGGGTGGATGGGGACAAATCCTCCATCTTCTTTTGGGTGAAGATATCGGTGGCAACCAAATGGACCTTAGCGTGACCGTGCTTACCAGTCTTAGAAGTAGACATGTCGATAATCTTACATGGACGACTCTTGATGACAACGAAACCGTTCTTTCTCAAGGCAGAACATTGGATTGGGTATGTCAAGGAGGAGCCAGCGTCAGCCTGCTCGAAAACGTGTTCTTCTTCAGCCATTTTGTGAATTGAGGGTTTGGGGGATTTGTTGATTTAAAAGAACCAAAAGGGGGAAAGAAGAGGAAAAAAAATTCGAAGTTTTGAAAATTTTTTGTTTGTCGAAGGGAAGAAAGTTGAAGAAGAAGGTGAAGGTTGAAGGTGAAGGCTGCTAAAGCTGACGTCGAAGCTGGCGGAAAAACAAGAAAAAAAAAAACACATCAGCTAGTACGTCAAATAAATTGAAAAATTAAAAAATTAAAAAAAAACTATCTAGCGTAAATGTGAGCACAGAGGGTGCGTAAGTGTGAGTACTGATGACTGCAAGTGGTTTACAATCTTTATAATTTTGTTTGTCAGAGTTTTTCTTAGGGCCCAGATAGAAAAATGAGCCAATGTAAGGCCAGTGATTCAAAACCACAGCGGCCCCCCCACCAACAGATTAACCAGCAGATCAGATTTTTTTCTTACATGACATTTTTTTTCTGTCAATTGATTGTATGGTTAATTAGTTGTCATGGTGATTGATTTAGTAAAATTATATAGCAACAGCATTTAACTATGGCGGATAATTATAAGCATTGATTATGAAGAGGTTGTCAACTTGACAAGTTCTTCTGTTAATTCACTCTGTCTTTTCTGGAGTTCTAACAATTCGTATTGGATCTCACGTATTCTGTTTGTGTTGGCTGTACTATTGTTCTTATTCTTATTCTTGGACTGTGTGCGGCATCGATCAGTGGCAGGTGTGCTCGTAGTGGATTGTGGAGAAACAATCAGCTGTGGTACATCGTTATCATTATCACCATCGTTAATTATTATCGTATCGTTACTCTGTAATCCTGCTCTTTTATAAATATCCATAAACAACGTTGATCTCTTTTTTTTATAACGAGGTGTACCTAATAATCTCCAACGATCTTTTAAACTTCTTACAGATCCAATCTTTGTAGGCATTGAATAATTTTGTCTAATTGCATGATAAATTTGAACCCAACGGGCAGATCTTTCACCAAATGGTGCATTCCATGGTTCATAAATCATTGTATATTCCATAATTAATCGATCTAATTCAGGTGTTGAATGTATACGTTTATTATTGATCATCAATTCATGATGATTGTTGAGTGCAATATCAGCTAGTACATCATCTGTAGACGTAGTATCATTGTTTAAGATTGTGCAACGATCCAAAAGTAATGAACTTTCAGAAGGTGTGTTATTCGGAGGTGTACATGCCATATTGTTTGTCAATGGAAGGTAATCAGTTCGCTTAACAATGGTGTATTAAAGTATAACTTAAAGGGATCCATATGCTGCATATAGCACCCTTATATAACTAGATCTGCCATTTGTGTATCGGGGCAATAGAACTACTGTACTAGTTTATCATACCCGTGTAATTCATTGGCAGATTGATATTAAATCATAACAGTTCATCAATTCAATACTATACCAGATTAAGTATACACTAATTCATTATATTATAGAATCACTTCGATACCGATAAAGCTGATCTTAAAATTGCTAAATCTTCTTCAACTTCTTCATTATTTAATTCATCAGGTGCAATATACCTTTTCATGACTCTATTCAAATGACCATCTCTTCCTTCTGTTTTACGTCTTGTTGTATATTCGCTTTCACTTTCTGAAGTATTATAATTGTTGTTATTATTGTAACCATTCTTACTTTTATTACCACCATTATTAGTATTATTACTAGTATTGTTATTACTATTATTATTACTATTCCCATTCTGTTGTGATCTTGATGGACCTCTATGTTGTCCAACTCTTTGAATCGAAGATGATTGTTCACCTGTTATTATTTCAAATTCATTATATGTCAACTGATCAAAATCTAATGCATTATTTAGATAAGAATTTGATAATAAAGATCCTGGATTAGAATTATTGTTATTAGAAGTCCCATTAGAATGAAATAACCTATCAGATTTATTCGAAGATATATCCGATAAATCCTTATCCTGTAATGACATCTGTGCTCTTTGTTTAACATAATATTGTTTAAGCCTTTCTAATCTTTTATCCAACGTATTTAAAGAATCTTTATAAACTTTTAAAGTATCTTTATAGTACAGTTTAATATTTTCATTTCTTTGATAACGTCTCCAAAGCCTTGATCTTAAAAGTTCTAAATCTCTTTTTTCAGAGATATCAATTTCATCTGAATTTGAACCATATTCCATTAATATTGGTTTGACATTGATTGGTTTATTTGATCTTAATAATTTATCCCTTTGAGATTTATACAAAATATTTCTATTTTGTTCTTTAAATTTATAAAGTTCAGAATAATATTCAAATACTTCAACACGACGTTTTTCTCTATTGTTACCATTTGAAAAAATAACATCACTTGAAGCAAAATCGATCTTTATTGGAGGTATTTCCTTATCATTTATTGTTTGTTTCTTCTCATTATTCCTTATATTGTCATTATCAGTCTTTATATTCTCTTTTTCATTATCATTGTCATGATCCATTAATATATCCAATGGTATAGTCTTACCACTAGATCCACACCTTAGATCACTTAGTTCATAGGATACTTCATTATTATTATTCTCATCATCCTCAACAACTCTATGTATAAATACCTTTGTCTCTTTGATATCCCTTAGATTCGAATTCAAAGAATATTCATGAACTCTTCTCAAATCATAAGCAAATGTACATAATGCATTTGCTGCATTATTTATTTCAAATTCTTCCATCATCATTAATTGTTGATGATGTGAAGATGGGATCATCGGATGTTGATGAGACTGATGATGTAATTGTTGTTGTGGATAACCAGGTGAATTATCCGGTTGGATTTGTTGTTGTTGTTGTTGAAGCGCCGGCGGTTGATGTTGATGTTGATGCTGTGGGTATGGATGTATCTGATGCGGAAGCACATGCTGTTGTTGTTGTGGCGGTTGTTGATCTGGAGCATAGCCCGGTGGAGGATAGTACTGTATACCGCCCGGTGTTTGTTGCTGCTGCTGCTGTTGTTGACCACCAGCGGTAGAAGAACCAGACATCATGGGATACTGTTGCATATTCATCATTCCTTGTGGAGTAGAAGAAGCCCCAATGTAGTAGACATTTTCCTGTGATGTTCTATTGCGCTTACGTGGTGCCATTTCTTCCAGATGTTGTTTTGTATAATGGTGATATGTAGTGGTAGTACCAGTAGTACCAGTAGTATAAGTAATATTATGGTTGACGTTGACGTTGATTGTTAAAGACGTACAAGTGATTAACGGCTATATTCTGTAGACGTGGACAGATATCAAGACGTACCCACACGAAATTATTTAATCTTGATTCTGTTTAAAATTCAAACTGTTCTATGTCCAATGATCGTTTGATATAATCGTGTTTAATCTGTTTCCAATGAACAGCTTTTAACGGTATAACAAGTTATATTGTTGATTGTTTAAAGCACAAATTATGTATTAATTGGATGGACGGTGTTACCGAATGTACATCAAATTTAAAATTAAAAACCTAACAACGTATATAAAATGTTATATGCAGCAGCAGGATTGAGGTTTTTTCTCGCGCTTGTACATAAAGCTTTACTACATTAATGATTATTCTGTTACTTTGCAAAGTAATGAAGTATAAACCATGCTATTGCAAACAGTGAGCTTGAAGTATCAGATAATACAGCTTGCATGTTATAACTAGCCGATGGTTAATAATTGTGTTGTGGTATAGAGTAGTAAAGGTCATCAAAGATGTAGATTTTATAGATTCCACATGATCAGCCAATGTGCATGCATGAGATGAATATACTACTATAAGAGTGCTTTAATGAGTATATGAAGTGAGTTGTACGATGACAAGTCTTAATATATAATATACGATGGATATATATAGCATTATATATAGAGAGTAAATACACCCTTTACTTAGTTAGCTGATGTTAGTATACTTATGATTCACTAAAGATGATGAATGTTTCAAATGCAGTCGCCTATGTACAGTTCTGTGTATTATGAATATGATGTAACCCGGTATGTAAGGATACCATAACTTTGTATCGAGACAAGGTGTACTTAAATAATAAGTACTTCTTATATATCAAAGTCTAAGTAGTTATAGGCGACAAAGGCTTGATGTATATCTATAGAAGCTAGCTAGTAAAGCTATATAGAGTAAGACTATATTACAACGTTAACGTCGACGTACGTACCCGGGTGATCTATTTTTTAAAAAAAAAAAATCGTCGGCTGCAGCAATGGACAAGCGTGGAATTATTATGTAAGCTGTACGGAAGAAAAAAAAAATTATAACCCGGCGCGGTCCATATTAATGAATTTGAGACAACAGAGTACAGTACATAAATATGAACTAACACCTAGATCATTTGCACTGAGGAAAGTGATGAATCAAAAGACAACACATCTTGATCTACATGAATACATTTCAATTTTATATCCCTTGTTTCAATCTTAAGCTTGTTTTGTTTGTGTTTATTGTTCAAACCAGTTACAAATAGAGAGGAATCTGTAAGATCTAACAAGAAACTGCGCTGATCCTGCGGAGGGCGACGTGATTAATTTTGAATTTTTTTACAAGCTGCCAACTACGAAAACATCGACGCACAGTGTGCCGGTTGGAACACGAACAGCTTGGAGAATTAAAAATTATTAATAATTAAAAGTCAGAACTGTAACGTGACTACTCACGTGACGAAAAAAGAAAAACAAATTAGACGTCGTATGAAAAATTTAACCACCACCGACAATTTCCGCACTTCCCCTTCATTTACCGTTTATTAGCAGCACAATCTTTCGGATAAACCTGGTTAAACTTTTAATAAAAATAACTATACATCTAGCATAGTTTTAAAAGCCTAGAAAGATAATAACGGTTATAAGCAAGAATATAATCAACCTGCATCATCATTAGCATTATCTTATGGACCCTTTAATCTATTACTTATGTCACTTACTAGTAAAATGGTTACTATTCACTTCAAGTGACTGCTTATACAACCAGTACCATCACCATCCTAACACCATTAATATATTACAATATATTTCCATTGATCCATGGCGATGTGTACAATAAACGGCACTAATTATACTCTTTGTGAAAAAAAAAAGGGCCCTTCACGGCATTTTCACATAGTTAAGAAGTTAAAGGCAAAAACAAAAAAAAGGAATGGCCGCGATTCCCCATAGTTAAGATTTTTTTTTACTATGCAATTTGGCACATTAATTGTTATACAGCGAAGTATATCCAGCAATTAACATTAAAAGAAGAAAAGTCATACAGCTTATGGTACGGCAACAGTATTGAACTCTTATATTATTAATGTGCTATTAAATATCATGAGCTTCTCAACGATGATTCATAATTTATTCATACTTTCTTCTACTTTACCCTTTACCCTTTACTCTTTAAGCTAAGTAATTTATCCATAGTCACAATGGATAAGAGAAAAGAAGACAGGGAAAGTTCCTTAGATTTCATCAAGTCACAAGAACTTGATAACTCAATACAAACATCTCCATACCCACAAGATTCTCTCTCAAATAATGAATCATACTTATCAAGATTTACAAATTCTTTCAAAAGATTAGAACCACAAGTTGATCTTTCATTATTACCACAAGATGCAACAGAAGCTGAACGTAATGCCTTCATACTTCAAAATACTCCATTACAAAAATCCCTTAAAAATAGACATTTACAAATGATTGCAATTGGTGGATCAATTGGTACTGGATTATTCGTTGGTTCAGGTTCCGCTTTACACACCGGTGGTGCAGCTTCTTTACCAATTGCATGGGGTATCACCGGAACAATTGTATTCTGTGTTATCCATGCCTTGGGAGAATTACAATGTATGTTCCCACAAGCTGGTGCATTTAGTGCTCATGCAACAAGATTTATTGAACCTTCTTGGGGATTTGCAATGGGTTGGAACTATGTTGGTCTTTGGCTAGTGGTTTTACCCCTGGAGATCATTGCAGCTGCTATGACTGTGACCTATTGGAATGAAGATATAAACCCCGTGGCATGGGTTACGATTTTTTATGCAGCTATTGTCTCTATAAATCTTTTTGGTGTCAAGGGTTATGGTGAAGCTGAATATATCTTTTCTTTGATCAAATTACTTGCAATCTGTGGGTTCTTAATCCTCGGTATCGTCCTCGTATGTGGTGGTGGACCTGAAGGTGGATTTGTCGGTGGGAAATACTATAGAGATCCAGGTGCTTTTACAAATGGTTTCAAAGGTGTAAGTACCGTCTTTGTCACTGCAGTTTATTCTCTTGGTGGTACTGAATTGATCGGTATTGCTGCTGCAGAGGCTCAAAACGCTAGAAAGACTTTACCTTCTGCAATGAAACAAGTATTTTGGAGAATTGTTTTGTTCTATATCGGTTCACTGACCCTTATTTCATTATTGGTTGATGCTAATGATCCAAGATTATTATCGTCTTCATCTTCAGATGCAACTGCTTCCCCTTTTGTCATTGCTATCAAAAACGCTGGTATTAAAGGTCTACCTTCCGTGATGAATGCTGTTATCCTTGTCTCTGTGATGTCTGTTGGTAATTCGGCCATATATGGAGGTTCTCGTACAATTGCTTCATTAGCTGCTCAGGGTTTAGCACCTTCATTCTTTAACTACATCGATCGTATGGGTCGTCCAATCTTTGGTATCCTTTTAAATTCCATATTTGGTGCTTTGGCTTATTTAGTTGCCTCTGAAGATCAAGGCAAGGTATTTTCATGGCTTATGGCCATTACGGGATTAGCCGTTGTATTCACTTGGTTATCCATCTTATTCTGTCATATCCGTCTACGTATGGCAATGCATACACAAGGTCGTTCATTAGAAGAACTTCCATTCAAGGCACATCTTGGTGTTTATGGATCCATTTATGGTATTGTATGGTTAATCATATTCCTTGGTTTACAATTTTGGGTTGCATTGTTCCCAATGGGTTCATCAAAACCTGATGCTGAAAATTTCTTTCAAAATTATCTTGGTGCCGTCATTGTCCTGGTGATGTACGTTGGTAGAAAATTATGGGTATGGAAATTTAATGAGTTTATTCCATTGGCCGATATCCCATTGGATGTCGGTAGAGCTCATACGGATATTGATCTATTGAAACAAGAGATTCAAGAAGAAAAAGCTGCTCTAAGAGCAAAACCACGTTATTACAGAATCTATAAATTCTGGTGTTGATCTGCATATATCATACATCACATTACATTACGTGTTCATCAAAAATTTAATCTAGCATCTGCTTCTGATTCATATAGAGAAATATGATCAGAACAACAAACTCCTTGTATTTTATAATAATAAGTTTTATCAATTGAATTGATGGTTATTCTCTTTTTATAAGTCTAAATATCTCCATGTAATGTAATAATATAACATCGTTTCATAATCACTTGTTAGATCTAACACGTGAAAGATCATTCAACAACTTATCATATGCCTCATCAACCTCTTGGATATCCTCAAAACTATCAAAGCTTTCAACATCGCCAGCGAGTTGTTTAGGATGAAGATCCTCATGTTCATGAATAGATGGATAAATCTTGGCCATGTCGAATTTCTCCTCATTAACATTATCAATCAATGTAGATATACTATCAATACCCTTTGCCTTGATAACTGCATCTCTTAATTCAGTGCCTGATGGTAATTTAGGAACTAATAAGGGACCACCTTTTTCTACTAATTGAATACCATCCGTTGGTAATAATTGACGTTGTTGTTGAACGAAAAATCCCCAACGATGGAATTCACCTTCTTCTTCTTCTTGTTTCTTTGCAATAACAGATTGTTGTGAAACAGAACGAAGTAAAATTGGACGTCCAGTGGCAACATCAATCGGTGTTGCCTTACCCTCGTTAACATCAATGGCCATTTGATGAGGATATATATCTGCTGCATTTGTACCAGCAGTGGTTGGTGGTTGTGTAATCTTTGAAGTATCTTCTGGAAGGTTTTCAAAAATATCAATGATCTTAGCAAGTGATGTTTCCAAGAAATAAAACCGTAATAAATCTTCTTTTTCCTTTAGAGTCAATTGATCATGATCACGTTTATACATCAATTCATCCATCGTCAAGTTGATATGAGCACGAGTGTTCTTAACTTTATCCAATAGTTTACCTTGTAAGAATTTCTTTGTAAAATCTTCACCCTTTTCAGGATCCGTTGAAGCATTCAACTTATCAAATAATTCTGAGGCAGTTTCAGCTATTAATGAACCATCAAACAAAATATCATCATGCGTATCACTATGATGAGTGTTATGCATTGCACTCTCCATATTACGCACTAGTTCCAATGCAATACGTGAACTGATCTTGTCATCAATGAGATCATAATCGAGATCAAGATTCACCAAAGTCTTGGAAGCCTTAACAGCTGAATACATTCCTGCTGCTGCTGCGTTTGAAACAGTTGAATTCCCAACAATGGAGACATGTACAAGTTTTTCACATTTTGGTATAAATTCTCCCACAAGTGAATATGATTTTGTACTAAGTTCATCATGATCCAAATGAAATCTATTCAAATTGGGGAAACGAGGTAAATATTTGTTCAGATATGGTAAAATACCTGGGAAAATAGGAGCCAAATTACTCAGATCAAGAAATCTTAAATTTGGAAGCTTTGATAACGATTTCACTAACAATGCAACATCTTCCACGTTGACCAAGTTTGTAGAGTTCAATGACAATGCCTGTAAGGAATGAGCTTGTGCTGTTCTCTTGATCAATGGTTTTATCTTCTCTCCTTGACTCAAGTCGTTAAATCCAAGATCGAGTCCTTCAAGCGTACTATTTTCCAGAGTCATCCAGTTAGTAAGGATCTTGATATGCTCTAATGTGATATCAATCTGTGCAACTCCCAATCGTTTGGTTGATTTGGATAGAGTTTCATCAACAAGTCTTCCAAAAGTCGGTACCGGTAGTTTACAACCGTTTAACAAGAGTTCTTCAATGCCACCACGTAGAACAAGGGTATCGATAAACAAGTTCCAATCCATATTAATACGATGATGAGTCGATGGAGCATCGGCTTTGATTCTTTGTTGAGAAACATCGAGTTTTGTAATTGATTTGTTTCTACTCAAGAATTTACACAAGAATCTCCAACCTTTTTCATCAATAGGAACATTTCTCAATGATAGTTTTTCAATAGATGTAGATGATACCAATGAAGACAAGATAATTTGAAACATTTCAGTAGTCATTGTAACGTTATCAAATATCAAATTCTTTATTGGAACAATTGCAATAAAATCAGAAAAGGAATAAATATCGATCAACGTTGGTTTTGGATTGAGCAATTTCAAAGTTTGTAAAGGACTAGTCTTACCCTTTAGTTGTTTCAAAGTAGCCGGGATTGGTAAGATCTCACGAAGATGACAACAACGAGTATAGATCTGTTCCAATGAGATTTCCTTCTCCTCTGTTATCGAAGTATGAGTCCCAACCAGTTGTTCATGTGCATGAATCTCGGTATCTATAGCTACTTCTTTCACTGCATTGATAATCTGTTCTTCTTCATCATCATCTTTCGATAATTTCTTGTTATTCTTAAAAGTTCTAACTTCTTGTGCAATTCTTTGAGCAGCTTTATGCGCCTCTTGTGCATGTTTTTCAGCTTCTTCCAACATCATTTTTTGATGTTCTTTGGCAATGCGTAGTTCTTTTTCATCCAGATGTTTCTGTTCAACTTTTGAATCATTCGAGATACCGATACTAAGTTTCAAAGGTTCACCAATGAGATCGTCAACAACAGTGACGTTACCCTTTCTTGGTCTTCTCGAGGGAATCTGCTGTGGAGGATCCTCATGTAGTTTATCTAGAGCAAATGTTACACGACGAAGCCGTACATCTGTCAATTCCTTTATCGGGATTCTCTGTCTGTTTGGATTCTTGTTTAAGACAACACGTTCACCTTCTTTGATAGAGACCAATGGATGGCCCAGGTAATTGTCATTCTTGGGACTTAGAGATTCCAATGATGAAGATATTGGTGATTGTGTCGGTAGCTTACGTGTATTGTTCGTATGAGGGATGTTGATAGGTGCCACTTCCGGGGAGTTTGGAGCAGTTTTGTTCTTTCTTCCAAATACGCTAAACAAAGAGCTTGTTCTCTTTGGTTTTTTCTCTGTTAACGATGAAGATCTTGCCAATCCCAATCCTGATGGTGTTAAACTTGACTGTTGTGTGCTTGTATTTGGCTTCGATCCGGGGGACTGTGGTGGTGTTATGCCTCGCTGTAGTGATTTCATCCGACTATCAGAGTTTGATCTTGGTCTAAGCGCCTTGGAAAGCAAAGATCTTCCGGTTGAGATCTCGCTTGTCTCAGCTGGTTGACCCGGCGCCTGTGTTTGATGCTGTACAGAGCCCGATGATCCAGCAGATGATGCTGGTGATATATTCACGCTCTGTGCTGGAGCTGGGATTGAAACTTTCGGTGCTGAGGCCGCTGGTACTGACGTTGCGTTGGTGGTTTTGGTTGAAGATGGTGCATTGTATGCTGAACTTGGAAGACCTGGGGTATTAACACCGGCGGCAGCGATGGATGGCGCAGAGGAAACCGATGGGCTCGCTGGAGTGGCAGCAGCAGTAGGAGTCTGAGATTGAACATGCTCCACTGTTGGCGGTAAAGAGCTACCTGGTGTCGTTTTGAGCTTGCCGCCACTTTTCGAATCCGAGCCTTGCGAAGAGCTCAAAGACCGACCAGGTTTAACGCCCTTGGAAGAAGACATTGAGCGCTTGCTCTTCTTCTTGCCCCTATAAAGCCAGTCAACGTCGATGTTGGACACATCCGGGTGCTCCATGATCATCGACATCCTGGTTACTGACTGTCTCTGTGGTATTAAGGAAAGTGCAATTGATGTGGGAGAGAAAGAATATTTAGTTGGCTACATTTTAACTACGGAGCTGTTCATCTGGTTATACCGCTCTGTAGCGCATTTTTTTTATTAAAGCTGAGATGTGTTGACCCAGCCCAGCGCTGAGAGCTATTACAGTTTTACTAAACAGAGAGGCGCTAATTATTAATTCTGCTTTATGCGTGGTTTTTTTGGTCCGTTCGTTCTAATCCGCGGTACTAGTGTGATGTAATATCTGGGAATTGTCTGCCCAGTTTGTGATCCTGTTGCTGTTCCTACTCCTGCTCCTGGGAGGGCGGGGGCCCTCTGGATTGGAAGATTAGCTGGGCAGAGCAAGAGTTGGACGACATTAAAGACAAAACTTGAAGGGCATCGACAGAGGCAAATTCTTCCCAAGATGAGGTGTAAGTAACTCCTAGGTAGGGAGGGTATCCGCCTAGCTGCTGCTGCTGTGTACCGCAGTGAGTATTCACTGGAATTCTCTGAGTTATTATACAAGAGAGCTACTATAACAAACCGATAATGGCCTTTACGGCTTTAAGTTAAGTACTGCCCCTATTTCAACCGACTCCTCCGTGAGCTTTCAAAAGCATCCCACAACTATAACCGTACTTGGGCTCACTATAACAATATTATCATAATTACCCTTTGATATGAGCCGTCGCCCGTACCAGGCTGATAATTTTGTGCAGCGTCTTTGTAGCTAGCACTCGACGTTGTCTCATACAAGGATGAAGCCAGCCAGCCGTCCAGTACGTCATATAAACAAAACAGTTTTTGCGCGCCCACGTCAATTACTAGCGTGTTCTTGCAGTAGAGTTGATAGAAGATAATTATGATCATTATGAGGCCGTAAAAGCATTAACTCCTCAACGCACATTAAATTCGCAGATAGGAGAGCTATCAGCTGAGATAGCGTCATAAACAGTACTTATACCACGTCTGCTACAACTATGTACTAAACAGTGTACTATTGAACTGATCTACGTCGTAGCTTAATATAAATTCACACTTAGTGGTAATTCAGACACTGGTTATCACGTGACTGGAAATTTAGTGCGAAGTTGAACTGTCATAAATTGATAGGACAATTAATCTCCCCCACTATATCCCCCACGAGTAAGTTGGTTTACAGGCAAAAAAAATACCACCCGCGATGAGCAGTACAGTCACTTAATATAATTCGCACAAAGAGCAGCTACACCTTAGAGCAGTCAAACTAGTAAACCATGATTCATAAAACAAGTGGTACTATATACGAGGAAGACTGCAAGCGTACTATGTAGATATATAAGTTATTGAACTGACCAAACACTCCTTCATGCAGACCCTTAGTCATTTTTCCAGAGAAAAATTTACAGTGCTCGTGACGTTATAATAACTGCACTTTATTGCAAATAATTTTATTATTCACCCAGATTTTAATAAGGAAGGATACATCAGGCGTCATTACACTATGTGTAATCGAGGATCTCAAAGTAGGGTAAATTTGGATTAGTGGAAGATGACAAACAGCAAGAGAAAGAAGGAATCTTCAGACAATGTTCAAAATTTCAACTTGTAGGCCCATGAGTATTCATCTAACCCAATGAGCCAAGGAAATTTATGTATAAGCTGATGATGATGATGACGATGATGACGGTGATGATGATGATGATGATGATATTCAAGATGGAAATGATAATGATAATCAGGGGAAAATAAAGAGACCCAAGAAGAAAAAGAAAAGAAAAACTTGATATTGATATTGGAAAAAAACACAAACTGAATGAATAATAAACGACAATGAAAGAGTTATATGTACACTCTTTACTTGTGAGTCAAGCTCACATCCCATAGTAAATAGTATATCCTCCATTTAGGACTACTTTACCGATTTTGGATAATGCTCTGTAAATTGAAAAATGGAATCAAAATCATGCTCTAAATCTCTTAGCCTTGTAGTCCTTGATTGCTGCCTTGACAGCATCTTCAGCAAGCATTGAACAATGAAGTTTCACCGGTGGTAAACTTAACTCTTGTGCAATCTCTTTGTTCTTGATCTTTGCAGCTTCATCGATTGTTTTACCTCTGACAAGTTCTGTTACATATGAACTAGAAGCAATAGCAGAACCACATCCAAAGGTCTTGAACTTGACATCTTGGATGATTCCTGTCTTATCGTCAACTTGGATCTGTAAACGCATCACATCACCACAAGCTGGAGCACCGACAAGTCCCGTACCAACGTTGGAAAGGGTCTTATCAAGAGAACCAACGTTACGTGGGTTTTGGTAGTGGTCGATGACCTTTGGGTGGTATGCACGTGTCTGTTGTGTAAGTGGCTTGAAGGCCTTTGTGATCAATCTGCTCTGGAGTCTAAACATTGTGGACTGTGTGTGTGTGTAAGATGTGGTCTGTAGTTTATGGATGTTCTTTGCTCTTCAAATAGTTTCACAGAAAGAATACAAAGAGAGATGGCGAAATCTTGGATTAAATAAAGCAGTAGAGGACCTAGAACTAAAATATACGGGAAGCCCAATTATTAATATACGGAAGCAAAAAAAATTATTGGTCATTTCAAATCATAGAAAAACTAGGAAACTTCAAAAAAAAAAAAAAACTCAACTTTAGCCATAGTAATTTTGACAACAGATGGATGCCAAATTACCCAAAGAGGAAGAAACCTCCGCAAAGTCGGAAGTTCCCAAATATTTCGGGAGGGGAATCTCAGCTTTAAGAGCCATAATTCCGGGGCTTAAACTACAACAGCTACCGGTGCGAGATCGGATAGTTGCCGATAAGCAAATTATGATCAGTAGCATCGTAATGTTACCTTACAATCTGCCATGGAGTTAACAAAGAATACCGGAGATACAGGTCAGACTTCAGCTACAACTTTCTTACAGACTCAGACAATGTAAATGGTTGTATATTACACAACGTTGTGGAACTCGGATGGAGATTTGAACAACCCACTGTGTACAATCTCTGCAACTTCTTCAGGATCACTGGTTATACCAGTGATGTTCTCATATCCATCGGAAGTGACCACTATGTCGTCTTCAATTCTCACACCTCCAACAGGCAGATACTTCTCCATGACGTCTGTGTGAATGAATTTCGCCTGTTTTGGATCCTTCATTCCAAGCTCTATCAAATATGGACTAAAATAGATACCTGGCTCATCTGTCACAACCATCCCCTTTTGTAAGACACGACGTAATCTGAGGTATCTCAATTTTGGATTAGGATCATCGTAGTTTGCATGTCCACCAACATCATGCGTATCCAATCCCAAGAGATGACCCAATCCATGAGGGAAGAAAACAGCACTCACATGGCTATCAAAGATTTCATCCTTATCACCTTTAAAGATACCTAGCTCCAAGAATCTATCGATCAATACTCTATGAGCCTTCAAATGGATCTCATCCCACGACTCACCAGGTTTAATCATCTTCATTGTTTGATTTTGCATATCCAATACAGCATCATAAATCTCACGATGTTCCTTTGTCCATATACCATTTGGTGGGAAACATCTCGTAACATCCGAACAGTAGTTTTCCCATTCTGCACCGGCATCAATTAACACACTTTGTCTTCCCTCCATCGAGTCGTCATTCTTAACATAATGAAGCGTACCACAGTTTGGACCAGAACAACAGATTGGATCATAAGCTTGATGTTTAGAACCTTGACGAATAGAATGATACACAAACTCCGCATGGATATGGGTTTCATTCGTTTCAATTGCAAGTGCCTTCATCACAGCCAAATGAGAATTATCTGTGATTTGGGCAGCTTTCTTCATCAACATGATCTCATATTCATCCTTTATGAGTCTTGATTCATCCAATGCATAAAATAAATTCTTATCGGATTGTTTAAGGAAATTAGAATATTTCTTATTTGCTGGGTTGATATCAGTGGTCAAATTGATATCATATTTTGTCAAATAGTTATCAATATCGCTCTCATATAAGACTTTATCAACGTCATATTTCTTTTGGGCATCCTCAAGGGATAATGGCATACCTGACCACATAACATCGTCATAATCAATCTCTGGAAGGAAAAGGATCAATTCTTCTTTGTTAAGATCATAAAAGACATGTGATGAAGGGAGATTACAACCTGTCAGATAATAAAAATATCTCTCTTGTCTAAACGCCTTTGCAGTATCTGAATATTTATAGCTCTCTTGAATAGAACCACTAAGGAAAAGTGCATAGTCTGAAAGGTCTTTAACTTTTGTCTTGAGATGAGTTTTCACGTTCAATGCGTGTTGACGAGCTGGATATTTGGTGGCCATTGTTGATATAGTGGCAATTGTAGATTTAAGCATTCGTCAAAGAGATAACTGCAGTACAATTGATGATATTTTTACAAAGGCGGGTATGGTTGCTCTTTATATACTCACAGAGTTGGATGTGGAATATATGGGTCGAGCTTTTGAGTTATAAGCAATCTATAAAAGGCGACATCCAGACACCATATCTTTATAATGCTCAATAAATATCCCGATATGGTAATTATCCCAGTTAAGTAATTGCCAGTTCACTTTGGGGGCAAAAACTCGGAAATTTCCAACATAAACAATCTCAAAAAGCTATAGAATAGGCCAAGTTGTTAATCGGATATCCAGCTCAGCTAGTCATCAGTTAGTATCATAGCTCACGAACGGAAAGGCAATTGACTTTATCGCAACCTCATATACTGTTTGTCGCTGTGACTCGACTTTCTCCCTCAACGCTGAACCCAATTACAAGAACTAAATAACGCAGATCACCACCATCACAAAGATGCCAGTTGTTGATGAATCCCTTCTCCGCAAACAAGTGAGCGTTGCGCCACTTGTACTCCTCTCTGTCGTGGATCACTACAACAGATCAGCTAAGGACACGAAAAAGCGTGTTGTCGGTGTGATATTGGGAGATAGCTCTTCAGATACCATCAGAGTTTCAAATTCATTTGCCATCCCATTCGAAGAGGATGAGAAGAACCCTGGAGTATGGTTCTTGGACCATAATTACATCGAGAACATGTACGAGATGTTTAAGAAGATCAATGCAAAGGAGAAGCTAATTGGCTGGTACCATTCTGGCCCAAAGCTTAGAGCATCCGATTTGAAGATCAACGATCTCTTCAAGAAATATACGCCGAATCCAACTCTATTAATTGTGGACATCAAACAGAGTGGAGTGGGGATTCCAACAGATGCATACATCGCCATTGTGGCAGTCAAGAAGGACGGAACGTTGACTGAACCAACGTTCAACCATATCCCATCGATCGTTGAGGCTGAAGAAGCCGAGGAGATTGGTGTTGAGCATTTGCTTCGTGATATTCGTGATCAGGCTGCAGGAAGCTTATCCATCAAGATCACGGACCAACTCAAATCCTTGCAAGGATTGCAACAGAAGCTCAGAGAGATCATTGGCTATCTAGAGAAGGTGTCCAACGGATCGTTACCTATCAACAATGACATATTAGGTAAATTACAGGATATTTTCAACCTATTGCCTAACCTTGCCGGACTCGACGAAGGCGTGGATGGTGTTATTAACCCATTGGCAACTGCATTCACAGTAAAGACGAACGACGAGCTAATGATGACTTATGTCTCAAGTTTGGTAAGAAGCATCATTGCATTCCATGACTTGATTGAGAACAAGATCGCAAACAAGGAAAAGGCTGCTGTTGTGGTTTAAAAAGCCGTACTGTATATGACCTAACAAATGATCATGCTCTAATCTACTAACGAACTATACTGAGTGTTTAGTAGCTATTGTAGTAGCCAATTGTACAATTGCACAATTAGATAACCGATATCACCAAGTCGGAAATTCGACGATCTGCCCATTTTACCCCTCGTAATTATCCGTTTTAGGAAGTCCAAAAATCAAAATCTCCAGCCAACATAGAATTTACTGCTTTATTAAGGGCTTTGAAGGAACGGATAGAGAAACCAGATAGTCATATCACTTAAGCAAAGGAAGCTGAACTTCTGAACGATGCTCATACTGCGTCCACTGCTGCTTCATCAGCAGCCACAACGGCCTCTTGTGCTCCTGGCCAAGCTGCCGTTGATCGCCCGAGCCACGCTCAGTTCACGTGCTTCTTCAATCGATGCATCGGGGAGTAACCAAGGCCAGAAGCTTTCGGCTGATTTGCTCACGTCGCCGCTACAGTTCGTATCGAACCCGATCTTATCCACGTCTTCGACGCTAGCAAAGGCTCTGAGCTGTACAGATGACGTATCTACAAAGCCAACATTAGAGACAAAACATATTCCATTCGAAGTGAAACCAAGAGATGTTAATGAGACTTCAACGCCGTCTGTGTCGATAGATTCAAAGAGTGCTATGCAACCTTATATTGCACTATCTAAACCAAGGCTAACTGCCTTAGTCGTTCTCTCTGCGATCTGTTCTTATGCTCTGACACCGTTCAACGCAACCCTACCACAACTGATGTTCTTAACCATGGGTACTGGACTTTGCTCAGCTTCTGCAAATGCAATCAACCAGGCAAGAGAACCGGACTTTGATAAGCTCATGGCCAGAACGGTAGGGAGACCCATCGTACGAGGCCTTATCACGCCGAAGCAGGCGTATCAGTTTGCTGTGATCACAGGAACCGTTGGTGTCACGGTGCTAACGGCTGGTGTTAACACCACTGTGGGTCTACTAGGAGCATTCAACATCGTGCTCTACGCATGGATGTACACTTCGCTGAAGCGTACACACATCATCAACACATGGGTCGGTGCGCTTGTTGGTGCGATACCTCCATTGATGGGCTGGGCAGCGTCTTCTCCACTCACGGACCCAGCAGCCTGGTGCCTTGCTGCTCTGTTGTACGCATGGCAGTTCCCACATTTCAACGCGTTGTCGCATGGAATCCGTCAGGACTACAAGAACGCCGGCTACGTGATGACCTGTTTTGTGAACCCAAGATTGAACGCGCGTGTGGGCTTCCGTTACGCACTGCTTATGTTCCCAATCTGCTTTCTGCTCACGTACTACGGCGTCACAGATTCCGTGTTCCCATGGGACTCTGCAGCCCTCAATGGCTGGATGGCCTACTGGAGTTACAAGTTCTGGATGCAACAGCGTATCAATTACGCCAAGGGTGCGACTCCAACCGTGGAGGGAATGAAACTGGCAAACATGTATGCTAAGAAGACGTTTTGGGCGTCTGTTTGGCATTTACCTGGTGTGTTGATCCTGGCAATGCTTCATAAGAAGGGAAGATGGGACTGGCTCTTGGGTATTGGTGCCTTTGAGTCGTGAGGCCGGTGGATGAGCTTCACTCGCGCTATTATAATATTAGACTAACTTATCCCTGTAAATACTATGGAACTACTTTATATATTCGCTCACAAATCGTAGCTAAACATACGTTACTTCTGCAATAAAAAGATACGATCATCATATTAATCCTCCCTAAATCTAAAGACCGTTACGTGAAACCTGGCAAACGGTACAATGCCATATGACAGAGATTCTGATGATGATGATTACACAGTCAGTATACCGTCAGGGATAGCCAATTCACGCTAAATTATAAACCATTAAAAAAACAGCATCCACAAATTAAAAAATATTCTAAAGTCCTCTAGTTCGAGTTGTTATCGCTCGAACTCTTATCAGCAGCCTCCTTGATCTCAGAGAATTCGGTCACCTCTTCGTACGCAGGAGGAGCTCCGGTCCAAACGATCTTTCCCTCCTCGTTGAACTCAGAGTCCTCATCGGTGATATCGATGATTCCCTTCAACTGTTCAATCTCACGTGTACTCCATCCCATTGGATCCCTTGGGATCCACAAGTATGGACATTTCTTGGAAACGTCTGGATAATCGTACGCATGCTCGATCCACTCAACATCTTGGATGTCCATAGGATCCTTGAACTGATAGATATCTGGGATTCTGGTCTTTGCGACCTTGTACGAGGCATAGATGTGTGGTTGGAAGAATCTCTTCCAGTATGGAGCAGGTGGAATAATCGTTTCATCTCCATCGGCCAACAGTGGCACATTGCTTCCATGACGTTGACGGTCAATGCTAAATCTGTTCAAATCACCCATCTCAAACACGTTCGGTAAAGGACTTAGAGAATCGTCTCTTCTCATGCTAGAAATATAGGATTTGTCATATGCTCCTGAATCTCTCTTGAGAAATGGTAAATTACTCGAACCGTGTTGATAAGAAGGAGTATCAGACACTCCATCCAAAGGTTTCATAGTATCCACTGGAACAACTGTTAAAAGTGTGTCAAATGCACTGCTAAGATTAACATGGATGAAAACAGTGAATCCTAAAAGTATTGCGGTGATGACCAATGGTCCCCATGCCTTTGAGACTGCAAATAAACCAACTAAACAGATCTCACCCAAGTAAACGCCAACCAATGTCTGGAACAAGGCACGTGGATAATGCATACCTCTAGAATCTGGTGATTCTTGGAAGGCATAGGTCAAGTTGTAAAGATATGCGATATAGATCAAAAAGAACCCAAATGCGGCAAATAAAAGAACAAATGGTGAAATAATAGCATATGTCAATGAGATGACAGCCAAATTGGTAAAAATTGGGAACACGGTACCCCATGACATTGAACCTAATCCTGTAAATCTTGTCCATTTCTTTCTTGGAGTACTATCCAATAGGAAACCCAAGAGGTAGAACACAATCAATCCTCCAATTTGAAGTAACGCACCCGATGAAACGGATAAACCTTGAAGAATGATATAAGAGACATAGAAATTGGAAGCCTTTGGAAGATTATCAGAAAGCAAAGACATCACACTAGAAGGATTTTCAATGATCTGCGTAACAGTAGATGCCGCGGAAGATGCAACAGTAGTAACTAAGAAGACTTGAATCACTTGGAATGCAAAATAAGCTTGTTGGGTGAAATGCTCAACGTGTTGTGCAGATGGAGAACCAGAGACCTTGGCCATAGCTCTGATGAACTTTGGCAAGAGACTCATGAGCACTGCCAAAAGGACAGTTGGCAACATGGAAGTGATAAGACCCAAGAGTGGCTTTGGTAAGTTGTAGATGAACTTTAAACCTGTGATCTTATTGGTTAGATATGTCACGTTAGAAATCATACCGACAAATGCAACAGGAATGGACCAGAAGATCACAAGAGCGACAATAGCAGCAATTGCTCCAAACTTACGACCAGCACGTTCCCACCAGATCATTCTCATGTTTGACCAAACAAGGTCTTGTGGAGCCAAACCGATATAACGTGGAGAGAGGTGCAATGGCAAATGGTGGGAAACGGACTGGAAAGCCATCTGGGCCGAGTATTGAGATCCGAATTCGACAAACACGGAGTTCATTGGCTTGCTTGACGTGTGATTTGCCTGTAGCTCATTCACTTCCTTGTTCAAGATCGGAAGTTGTTCCTTTGCATAGTTGATCGTATCAACCTTCTTACCAATCAAAAACTTGAGCTTGTGAGAAGGACGTTTCTTCTCCGGGACCAATTCGTTGATGTCAAGAGGAACCTCTTTACCTTCCTTCTCAAGCTTGGCCTTCGCCTTCATGGCAATCTTCAGGAGTTTGACCTCCGCGACCTCCAACTTGAAAGCAAGCTTATCACGTTCCTGGACCTTATCAGCCAATTCTTTGGCACCACGAGCAATCCAGACTTTTTTCACATCGTCGAATAATTTGGTAAACTCCCTTTCGTCCAAGTATTGGTCTGGAACAGTTTGGAAAAGGACAGTTCTGGATGATAATTTTTGACCGTAACGTGGAGAACTTAGCACTGCTTGTCTCATCGATGAATAGTACGTCAACTCTCTGTAGATCAAATAGACAACACTGAGATAAAAGATCCAGGCCATGATCGCATGAGCATAGTAACGAGACTTGATGTCGACGTTGGAGAACGTGTACTTGTCCAACCCTGCGTTACCTTTACCATTGATTCCATTGATAGGCAACAAGATTGGGAATAGTAGCAACACAAAGAAGAACGTTAGGCCTGATATGAGCAAGCAGTATCTGAGGAAGAAATAACCGTCCAAGCCAGCTTGTCTGATCACAAAGTTGTCACTCTTCTTCAGCAACGGGAGCAACCACTCCCAAAGCCCAGAAGGCAATGGTTCTGGCTTCTTCTCATCATTGATCAAATCAAACGATGACTTTGGTTGATAGATTCTGAGGAATTTGAGTCTAAAGACCAAGAAAAGAGCAAGGAAAACACCAAACACAACACCGTTCGAGGCCAGGGCCGTCAGAACGGATTGTGTCGATGTGTTAACAACCTCTGTAGAGTTGGCCATTGAGCTTTGCCTTCCAAAGTTTGTTTATAGGAGATGGTTACTTGTTTACCTTTCTTTGCTTTTTTTTGATTTTTATGTTTTTTTTCTTGATCTGGACCTGAATCATACCTCCGTGCAGCAGCTGCCTGGCTCAGCTAATAATTGGTAGCCCTGTAAGATTGAGTTTTCTAGTTTCTTTTCACGTTGGCAATATGTTAGAACATGCAGCGAAGGACCACCGACAGTCCTTGCATATCCTTATGCCGTACTCTGCAGTCTTCATGGAAGATCCATGCTCATTGTTGCATGGCCTAGCTTTGGCCTACGTCGTCTTTAATTGGTGTGCAAATTTGGATATGAAAAATGCATGCGCATGCAAAGTCTCTGACACTCACTGTAAGAATAATGATTAGTGCACCGCATGTGCATGCGTTTTCAGAGTTACGGCTCTTTTGGAGGAAAAATTAAGCAGCAGTACTAATTTATATAGCACAAGTGCTGTTCAATCCATGCTTGAAGCTGCTTAATGTGTACATCTCTTCATTTCGTTTACACCTTCAGATGGTTTTCATACTGAGCTTTAATATTGTTGATGTAATTTATAGGCCCTCGACGCGCTATAAACTTAGCTGCAGCTATTATATATTTAAGAGAATCTCCTGTGTAGGCCCGTGCAAGCTGGTGATCAACGTCTATATTAATATTTAGGTTTGTGTTGTTTGATACTATTTTGGTCTAGTGCCATTTATGGAGCGAGTGCAAGTACTATAGAGTGCTATCCCATGTCGATAATATACACAATTAAGGCATAGTATGATGATTGACAATTTTGTAATAGCATGACCAATTATTAGCTGTATATAAAAAATATTGGGTGTTTCATACCTGGCAAGCTTATCAGTCTCACGTTTAGCCAACTGCTCCACTTGATGTCTACTAGCTATAGCCATTTGATAGTAAACAGCGTTAGACAATGCTAATATTGATCTAAAACAATACACCCATGAGTAGCTGGAAAGTTGGTACTAAGAGCAAATTGGAGACAGGTAACGCGACCTTATATCTGAGTAATATTCCTGCACTGGCTGCTACAAAGTACTGCCAAGAGACTGATCCTTATATTGTACTGTTCGAGATAGAGTTGGGTTCTAATTATTACCCCTGTAATATAATTGGGACCACACTATAGTACGTCTGTCCCACTTGGGTCTACAATCTGCTGGTGCTACATATGGTGCAGTTAATTATGTGCTACTAGGCCCTTCCGCCAGCAGGCCCAGCATATTTCCAGTACAATTGGCGAGTTATAATTATGCTGTGATAGCAATTATATTGAGTTAGTACCACCGTATGCCTACTAATTTCTGTACAATGATTTACAGACCAGCATCCCGTCGGGCTTGTATCAATGTGCGTTGATGATCTCTTAGGAATAAACATCGACATGGACGATATA
This sequence comes from Williopsis lachancei, assembly GCA_030567175.1. Taxonomy (NCBI): domain Eukaryota; kingdom Fungi; phylum Ascomycota; class Saccharomycetes; order Phaffomycetales; family Wickerhamomycetaceae; genus Williopsis; species Williopsis lachancei. The sequence goes on from JAJLRR010000215.1 coordinate 52,950, forward strand.
TTATTGATATTGCGTATCCCTCGCCTAATGTTGCACTAAAGGACGTATTTAAATCAGTTCTAGACGTTCTCATCATATATTGTTCGACAAACTACGTGTTCAAATGACGCCCGGATAGCTGGGACTGTAGACACTTCTCATACAGGATTATATAAGTAATCGTGTCTTCATGTTTTGGCCGTGTATTGTCCATCATCAAAGACAGCATACATCGTGCTACTACTAGCGTACCTGATGTTCACAGTTTACTGCTGTGATCTCTCAAACAGCTGGCCGTTGGGTCTAAACTATACATAAATTAATGTGCGTAGAGTCTTTTTATATATTCAAGACATCTAGGTATTTACTTATATGCCACAGCAGTTAACATGATTGAGTCTTGACTATACTCATACTTATAACTAACCTTGGGCGGTTTATTTCGATTCCCGGCAATTGTTTCCTAGTGTGTCAATATAATACGCGATATATATATGATTTGTACTGAGGTTCTGCTGCGCAAGGGATAAAAAAAACCGATCATCAGCCCCCATAATATTTAGCTGCAACGCCAACAACATTTATAGTTCAACGTGTTATTCCGCGGTCCCAGCCTATTGTCGTCGGCATGCTTTTAAAATTGTCTCAATTAAACACAATTTGTGATAAGTACGTCGTCGACGACTATCATAAGTGATGAGCAGACAGACTATAAATAAGCTTTACCTTTTCCTGGTGGGCGCTGTGCGATTATTATATGCATTCGGAAGTATGCCTTGCATGGTTATGTGAAGGAACTACGCGGTTGGCGCAGCCTATAAGCGTAATATTGAGAAGCCGATCTATTATGAATCGTAAGCTCTAGCTGTTGTTCAGCAGCTGTGATAACTCATGGCCTGGTATAAAATACAGAGCAGATCATGATGACTAAAGCAGGAGCTGCTGGACAGTTTGGGAGAGCGATTAATATTATATAACAAGCCGAACATGCACATCTTTCGGCATCACACTGCATATATACCCGTGGTCTTTTAGTATCACAACTGGTTGCAACCGCTGCTGTTTAACTTTGGTTTATACTATTGTTGATCGTCTTCAAGAATAAAAGGAGCAATATATTAATACGCTCTATTATAAAGAGACTGTTCGTGGCGATGTAAATATAGGATCCTATGATCTTCAAAAGATGAGCCTAATTAGCGCCTGTTAAGTGTAATAATCCTTGCTTTTCCGCGATCATCTGTTTGCAATATTTTGATCGCGAGCAACATAACTACCGTCCACCATGACTGGCTATCACAGCAATAATTCTTCCCTCCCAGTATTAATAAAATCCGGCTAATTAGTTATAGGACATATATCAGCTCTCTAGTTATTAAAAGCTATTCAAGCCATGATTTGTACTGCGCTGCCTGCTTTACTGCGTAGACAAGAAACTCTGTCGTGTATATACTAGTAGCAGGTACTGTAAATCCCCCAGCAACAAATAATTACTACCCAAACCCTAAAAAATAAAGTTTTCGAGTGTTTGGTGCTGCTTATATTACAGTGCTACTTCTAGGGGAGTTTTAGCACCGTTCTAATAATAAAATTTAGGCGGATAGCTGGCTGTACCTCCGACGACGCTGAGTATAAAAGTTTCTTTTCCGCGCATCAGGTTTAGCTTAATATGGGCACCGCAGCCCTTCGATGGATGCAAGGAATCAAATATCGACGACGACGTGTATAAGCTGCCCACTGGGTATAATGGTCCGTTCGTATCATACAACTTGGTATGTCTGAGAAGCTAGGACAGTGGAGGGAAGTACATGTTATATAAATAAATACTGGTGATCTTCCCAGCACAGTACAGGATTGGCAAAGCATTGTTGCGCGTCTCTTCAACTCTTATAACAACTGCAGTGTAGACAAAAAAAGAATTGAAGCCTCATGAGTTCCATGACTGGGCGTCAATATTATAGCAGCAGTTTATAGAAGCTAGTATCTGAGGAAGGATCCCATCTTCTTCTAGCCTTGGCACTCATGGTGCAGTCAAAAATATGACTAAATGTGTTATATTGTATTACGTTAACCAGCTATAAGTATAACCGGCCGGTCCCTTTTATAATAACTGATCTGCTTTTTTTTTTGCCTATAGTGTTTATTAGAATATCTGAATAGTGCCTAGTACTCATGCTGCCTTTGGATTATTTCTTCGGGTTTGTTTCTACAGCCAACAGGCAGCAGGCTTCGGTGCAATGCAGAGTGGCTAGGACCAAGTCACCAAGCTGGGATCATATTCAACAAGCAGCTTGTGGTGCATAAGCGCAGAAAGAGTTCCTGTTATAATACTAGCTGTGCTTTGCTGTTATATGTATATCACGACTGCTATAGTAGAGTATTTTGATGCGCACAGTACAGCTTGCTTCTACTAGCCTATGATATCGGTCAAGAAACAAGCTGGCGATCCAAAGTGGTGATATTTTTGGACATCAGGCCGGTTGTAATCATGGGGATCTGTTATCCGTCTCGATGCTCTTCGTACTAGACACGCCCCTTTTAGAGTCCAGCAGCTGTTGATGGGACATTATGTCCATGCCCGCTTATTGAAATCATTACACATGCTTAACGCACGGAAGCACCTCGGAATTCGTTGATGAGCAGAAGCTGGAAGTTACAATTCGAGAAGACAGCTTATATATACGGTGTACTAAACAACAGGTAAAGATGGGAGTTGACCAGTCCAGAACTGTGGTCCGGGAGCTATGCTCTTCTCGACTGCCCCAGCTCCAGTCTAAACTTTAAGCTGTAGTTTCGAGGCAGTGTTGTGAGCTAGTAGTGCCATGCCCAGTTTTTCTTCTTGTTCAAACCGAGGCACAGAAGACACAGCTATAATATCGAGCGCGTCAATATTAAAGAGCGCTCGCCTTTTTTTTTTTGACTGACACCGACGTGCCGGTTTGATATATGAATGTACAGCTTCCATCAATATATAATTTGTACGTCATTGAAAATTGAATGCAACGTTAATACTCGTACTGTTACGCTCAATCAGCACAGCTTACGCGACGTCATGGCCCAAGCTGGATGCAACGTTATTATAATAACTTCCAAGCTCTCTTGTTATAATTATATGTGCTACTACTGCATTGATCGATCAAAAGTAATTCGTTATATTGTCAATACATAAAGTCGTTAAAATTGGTGTTAGATGATGCATATTCAGCAAAAAAAACACCCTCTGGCCATATTAAGCCAGACGTTTGAGCTGATAGAAATTATTACCTGATGCGCCTATGCCGGCTATGCGGCTTGGAAGAACAGTTGACTGCACAGCTTAATGAGCCAACATATTTATAAATTTTTGATCTCTCTGCAGTACCATCAGCCCAATATATCGAGATTCAACTAGTGTAGTCCCTTAACCGCTCCTTTCAATATCCAATCTGCTCTTAAATCCAGCTTCTAGCTGAACTCATCGATAACAGTTCTTTGAGTAGTCACTGTGTTCACATCGACGGCACCTCCACGTAATAGCTCTGAAGGGCCCTTTTGAGAGCAGGAACAAGTCTTTCCCACTTTAAGATTCTCACCTCCTTGTCAAATCCTCTAGGCTTGCGGATCTCATAGCTCATGATACGCGTAGCAAGCTCAACTCTGAAATCATCGCCATCGTCACTCAATGGACTGGATCTCATATCTGTTGTTGGTGATTTCTTAGAAATGGATCTCTTACTCCAGAATGGTACAAGATTTGATCTGATACGTCCTCTTTCACGACGACGATCGTGTGCATCTGGAAGCACTGTACCAATGAGTAGCTCAACAACTTTGATCACTTCAACGCTGGTGATGTAAAATCTCTTCTTCTGTACTGATGAATGGCCCTTGTATTGGTATGATTTGTAAGTATCGGCTTCCTCATCTTCGTCATCCTCCTCGTCATCATCCGTTGTAATACACGAGAGGCAGCTCACTTCGAGCACATCAACACCTGCTACTGCTGGTTCCATCTTAGGATGGTCATTTGCACATCCAACAATGCTAAAGTTAGCAACTATACGATCTGCTTCTTGATGTCTCTCTATTCTGATGATACGACGCTTATCTTCGATCTCTCCTTCGCTCCACTTTGGAAGACAGAGTTCTTCTAGCTCGGCATCAATGAGGTCAAGAGCAACTGGTGTATATATATGACCAGGTAATGTGATTGTTCTTGGTGGTTTGGTAGCTGACCCTCCTGAAGAGATACCACGGATAACTTTATACTTGTTGTTAGATGATGTTAAAGCCCAATTGCTATCCAAACCAGACTCAGATGATACGCTCGAGGGTGATTCTAAGATGGCATTGTGAATGAGATTGACGGCTTGCGAGTTTTGGAAGTGATCATTTGTGTACATTGTCTCGTTTGGTTTCATTGTTTGCTCCATCACAGGATACTGTTGGAGTTGGAATTGAGGCGGTGGCTGGGTAGCAACCATTGCAGCTGTGTTGTATTGTGTTGTATCTTGTACCCTGTAGCTAGGATAGATGTTCCCAATGGTTGACTGTGGGCGAACTGACTCTTCTTGGACTGGAAGAAATGCATGCATCGGTGGAAATCCTTCCAATTGTCCTAAGGCCGGCGTAGCAGGTCTATTCGTGGCATAAGGGCTGATATATTGGAACTCATGCTCTGATAGGCCAAAGGGCGTTGTCGGTGACGGTGATGTAACATTGTTATTGTTCATATCAAGAACAAACTGATCCAATGATGAAAGGTCTGTACTGTTGTAAGGAAACGTGAGACCAGTGAAGCTCAGTCCCAAATTTTTGTCTTCGACGAATGACATTGGGTCTTGTTGTAGTGCCGGTGTAGATGGTTCAGCGTAGATAGATGCTAGTTGTATCGATGGGTCCGATGGTTGAGTGCAGCAAGTGAATAAGATTTACCTCAAATACACGTCTTGGGGATGAGCAGCCAGACTTGTCTTTATATCCTCAGCCCAAGGGATTTCGTTCATCGTTACTCACACATTCGGAGGAGTTGGCAGGATACGCAGAAGTCGCAGAAGATGCAGAAGTCGCAGAAGATGCAGAAGATGCAGAAGTCGCAGAAGATGCAGAAGTCGCAGAAGATGCAGAAGGTGCAGAGGACACACCCAGTACGAGCCATGCATCTTGTGCATATAGATGCACAGCAATAAGAACAGGGCGCCGCATCAGAGTACTGCCAGTGGAAATCTGAGCAGCATAGAAGAATGATGCTGTAGCAGCGATTACAAGCATAGAGTGCAGTAACGAGCGCCCCCATCGAAGGAAAGTAGTTGTGTTTTTTTACAGTTGTTTCAGCCATAAGTCAGTACGTCTAGTGCAGCCGCGGTTTATAATTATTAGTGCGTCTGCCAGGAATAAATTTTCTGGGCCTAATTCCGAAACACTAGCTAAGAAATCAACGCTCCAGCAAATTAGCTCTGATCTTGAGTTCGATTTTATACCCGGCTATGTGAGCACCAACTGCAATATTTTCGGTCTTCATTGCTTGTATATTATACAGACTTCGAGAAATATGGGATACCGTACTGGGCTATGTAGCTAGTGTAGTCATCTCTGCAGTGTCTTTGGACCTGCCCAAAGTTTGCTAGTGGTATAGTAACATAAGTGTTATAACTTGTGGAAACAGTCTCCGGTTTGTTTCAAACTGGTGTCGACTTTATTTACCCGGTATATTAATATTAATATTAAATATATTGTTATTATATTGTTGTACTACTAGTGTGGCTGTTTTTTTTCCTCTTTTAATTAGATGTGGGTGAACCAGAGTTGCTCTTGCTCTACTGGTTACGTCGACTTCGTGAGAGCGCTTAAATCATAATATTATTAATTATGGTGACAAATTTATATATTGAAGCTAGACGTTGTGGCCATGATGCTGCTACTTGATGTATCAATATCCGGTACTGTTACTGATAATAAACAGCTAGTTCGGTCAACCGGTAATCAGTAAAATACATGATCACTGGTCCTTAATATTTCTTATCAGCAAGACAACGTTTGATTATAAGCTTCAATTAGCGCATTTGCCCTTGCCGGTGCCTGATATCTCAGCTACGTACATGTTCTAGAAAAGGTAGCAGTGCTGACAATATATTCCAGAAGCGCCGCCAGGTCACTATTGGACATGGATGTACTGAACACCTAATTAAGCTTTGACCAGAACTACTACTCTGGTATAAATCATATACCGGGGATGACTTATGAGCGATCAAATATGACGATATTATATAATTATATATTTGGGTTACATTTTACGAGACTCCTAGTACTGTCATGACGTCTTCAGTGAGTTCAAAATATTATAGTATCCTTTCTACATGGACGGGTGTTGTAAATTTGGATATTGGCCGCTATGATCCCCATTATTAATTTAATAACAATTAGTATATTAGCAGCTATGATATTGATCTATAGTAGCTCTATAGTATATAAAAGCGCCGTTCATGAATATAGTACCGCGAGTAATTATTCGGGACAGACGACGTACTGTGCCTTGACAGACTTTCTGCAAGCATGAAATATTACAACTAATTGCCAAATATATCTGGAATATTTATATTGTCAATTACTCTAGAACATGATGACCTCGACGTGTATCAGCTGAAAGCTTCAGCAGCTGGTGTCAGAACGCTATATATATTATATATATTGTACATTAATAATATTGAAAGCTCATGTAGACGTAATATGGTCGTAATAATATTAAATTAGCGTAGCGGATCACATTAACATGATCGGTACTGTAACTATACAATTTTTATTTTTTTTTGTTTTGAGATGATATAATCGTGAAATAATTAATAAAGCCATTCAAAAAGGATAAATCGACCCGCTGGCTCAATATAAAAGACGTCGCCGCGCGTCGTCGACGTATAATTATAAGACTGCAACAGTACGAATGAGGTTTTTTTTCTACATTGTGCATATTCGCCATATGCATATCCCGCATACTGTCTGTAGATCACTATACACCCTTCATGCCGCCACCTTTGCTGTGAGTTAGTTTTTGTGTTTTTTTGGGCCTTTTCATGTGTTACTACTGAAAAAATATCGTCCATTCTGAGTCTGAGCGAGGTGTTCGTAAATCAAAATTATACGACACCTACTACCTGCGGACGATTCTGAAATATATTAGTATTACCCACGCTGAGGTTATCTACAATGATCATCAAAGTTGATGGAGCAATTACTTTGTCTTTGTCAGTAAGGCTGATAGGCTCAATGAAGGCTCACTCACCAAAGCTTTCACTAGTGCACACCGTTGGACAACATCCAGGGAGAGGCAACGTCGCTCACTGCTACGAAACACTTATTTCCTCAAGCGGTCCGGGACAATCGAGGTACATCCTTCTGCATATCAAGCTGTAGTACCTCCTTAATGAGTATATCAAACCTAAATATAATTATACGCTATATTAAGTACCATGCAGCTGGGAAGTCGCCATAATAGTGCATGGAAAAAAATATCAAGGCACAAGATCATCAATATTATATCCAATATTCAATCAAATATTCGTATTCTGTTGAAGAGTACTAGCATGCTCTTTAGTTTGAATGATGATCAATACAGGACTTCCTATGTAGTGGATTATACTACAAACCCCTGCGCAAATATTTTATTAACATCGACTCTACGTTGAGCTGGGAGTTCCTTTATTTAGAGCTTATACTGTTTACCTGACGCAGGATTCTTCATTAGAGCAGAAGATTACATGCTGAGCTTTCCAATATTATGATTTCTCTCTGGACGCGATGTCGTTTTACTGGTGCTCTGTACGATACAGTGGATGCCTACCAGATAATGCTACTTTTATCAGTAATGATGGCGCCGTATGCGAGCCAAAAACTCCACATTATGCCAAGTTAAAATGTGTTCTGTTCTTTAGATTGCAAAGCTAGTTAAGCTACAAGTACGACGTTGTGACATTTTAATCTGTTTTACAGCACCAAACATTAATATATGCAGCGAACAACCGACGACACCCGGCGGTTCAAGGTCATTGGGCATCGATACGCGCAAAGGATCTCTCTTTCTTCAAACGCCCCTATATTAACCCGATCAACAAGATCATAAATCAATGATGTTGACAACGTATTCATATGCACGCCGGGATAGTGAGTAGTATGTGCTCAAGCTGTTTGGCCGTAAGTCATATTGCTGTGTAAAGATTGGTAGCCATAGTGGATATTTGGGTTACTAGCAAATATTGGCTACAGGAAACCTTAATGGATGATACTGCTGGATGTTATTCAGTAATTTTAATGTAGTAATATTTCGGTCTCTATGATATATTGCAAGGCGCTGCATTTAGTAAAAACTGGGATTATAGACGTACAGATAGCAATTTGTGATTGTTATAGATACATCCAGATCATAGCTTCAAGACACTAGCGCCATGCTCAATCTCGTGTAGGTCGTAAAGCCTGCCAGAAGTGAATAAGGCCACCAGTGTTTCCAGAAGCTATGGGGTTGCATATGAGATGTAAGGACTCTTAAATTCAAAAGCTATATAAGCCAGAAGCACATACTGAGGCATGTTGGAACGTTGGCACGTTGGGGTTTCATTGATCGTGGATTTGAGGATCTCACTTTTATTGTTTCCATGATATCATATCTCGGTGAAAATGAAGAACCTATTGATCATCGAAGATAGCGACCAGGAAACGGCACTTTTGACCTGATAGCTCACCTCCTGTTGTGATTATTCGTCGGTCTATCAATGAAGATACACATAGGAGCTCAAAGTACATATGCTAGAAACTGATAGCTACCTAGGAACTTCTCCGAACATCGTCGGCTTTTCTGTTTGGCGTCACCAAACCTTATTTTGGCTATTTTTGAGACACTCGGATGCAGGGAATATGCATTCTCTGCGTCTGAAAGGCTTCGGTGCAGAAAGGTGCGCATCTCCGAACAAACAGAAAAACTCCATGTTCCGCGAAGTTCTTTTCTTTTTCGCAGCACAATCAAGGAACCGGTAGAATAATTATAATTAATCAACCAAATCTCTGGCGTACGTCTTCTTATTTGTAAACATGTTTGCACCGACTGTTAACCCTTGCTACTAATTATGGCCAATAACAACATCAAGGAGTGCATCAGTACTCAAGACCGTCCTAAACAGAAAACGATTCGTACAATATAGTGGCACAGCTAATGAAAATTAGCCATACGGCAAACACAGCTAGTGCAAATGCAAATGTGCTGATAAGTGGATAGGAAGGATGCAGCTTACTATATTTCCAGTTAAATATTATACTATATACACACTAGCTGTAATATAAAGGAATTACAAGGCATTATTCTGTTATGCATGCTGTTATACTATAATATCGATGCGGCGCAGAATATAACTATCAGTCATAACCTAATAATTGGTGGCACTCGATCATTAAGCTGGTGACTAGGTGAAGCTGTTGGCTGCATAGCAATAGCAGTTTGTGCTAGTTTGCCACATGAGCCACCATCGGAGTACGCTTGAGCTACCATCCGAATACGCGCTAGTTATATGACCATCGATATCAATCCAAGTTGATGAGGACGTACTTCTGCTAGTCTCGTCATATTGGGCTCATAATATCAAATATACGGACGCAATTAATTCATCGGTTTAAGACTCATGGGAATTTCTTCGATTCGATACGTCTAGCTATTACTTCTGTTAGTTATAAAATAATTTTATATAAAGAACCGTAGAGAGCAATACAAGTTAACCAGCTATACCCATTTTGATTATTGTCGTCGATCATAATATTGATTTTTCTATTAAGTGCCTAACAGAAAGAAAGCGATCACATTGAGGACTGGGGCCATCCATAGAACGGTTATATATATTATTTAGATCAAAAGCTGTCCCACTATTTGACATCCTCTCTAGTAATGCTGCATGGACTATAGCTCTCGCACTATTATTATGGCTTTCAACTCTATTACTTGTTTTACAGTTGATTCTTCTGAGCAAATTCTGGGGTTCTTTCATGATATGACGTAAAGTTGAAGCTTCAGGCTAAATCTGTTAAGAGGCTGAAGTTTACCGCAGTGTACGTGATATAACCCAGCTACTGCAGCAAGAAGTAAGCTAAAGATGCGCGAAGGCTCTCTCGCTACCAGTCAGAAGAATTTGGTAATATGACTTTTCCAAACATTACCCTATATATGTTACCCTATATATTCTCGAGCTTCGGATCAAAAACATGCTATCTGTTTTGCCTGTACTGGATGCATAGCCACTAATTAACACCCTGGAGCTGGTACACGTAGCTTTAGCATTGTCCGCGGTGTCGGCTATATTATTTAGCTTTACCGGAAGTTTTGAGAGATGGTCAGCAGTCTTTGGATCAGAACTAGCACCTATTAGACCAGTTACCGGAAACTCTGCATGACGACGTATAACTGGTCAATACAATATTAGGCATATGCAGACTTTTTTCCAATAGAATATTCTTCGCTCAGTTATATGATCACTAGTGCGAGACCAGACGCATGCAGCACAGCTGTCAGATCATGAGCCGTTCATGCTCTGGCTACAAGATTTACCACGGTTAAATTATAGCTTTTAAAACGAGCTTTAAACCAGTTTGAGCCGTGCAAGAGAGGTTTTAAGTGCCAGATATGGCAGCTCATATTGTTTGCAACTAATAATTAGCATTTTCTTTGTTGTAAAATTCCCCTTTCTTGGGGGAATGTTCAGCCTCAGATCAACGCTGTATTTCATTAACGCGGGTCATGTCTCGTAGTGGGACTAACGTCTCATCGACCTCTATTAATATAATAACAGGTCTAGAAAGCTATGGGCCATTAATTACACTAATATTAATATATGATCAAGAATCAAATTGGTCGGAGCAGTCGCTATATGGCAAGGTTCACTTTTAGTGTTTAATTTTAATTCTAGCTTAATAATATAAGCTGTCTCCCTTTTTTTAAA